>JANRGW010027428.1:5673-17620 GCA_024733675.1 Psilopsiagon aymara | reverse complement strand
TAGTGGTTTGTGTTATGCCTTAGTTACTAAACTGTTCTTATCTCAACCTGTGGGAGTTGCATTCTTTCGATTCTCCACATAGCAAACTGTGTGGCTGATTTATGGCTTAAACCACGACAATATGTTCCTTGAGTTCACAGATACTGCAGCCTTAAAATAAAGTGCAAGAGAAAGTATAGTGATGGTGAGATGAAGACGAGTGGAAAAAGAAGAAGGGAGTGGAGGCTGGAGAGGGAAGTTCACTCTGACCTAAATTATGCTTCTGCTGAATGTGGTTGGTTATCCAGTCAGTTTTGTAGAAAGACAGCTTGAGTGAATTTAACAGTATTTTTCTCTCCGTATTCTTGACAAAGCTCTTTCTCTTTTCTCTTGCTCTGGTTGCATTTTGCAGTTCTCTCCATGGGCCAGCTAACTCATGAATGGAGGAGAAAGCTAATGCAGCAAAAAAAAAGTATCTGATAAGCACCAGAGGAGGAGATAGACTGAGGCTAGAAATAATGATTTGGACAGCTCTGTGGTGAGCTGCTATATCATTACAGGTAATATAGCTGCTCCAGGAGCCAGTGTCTTGCCTGATACTAAGGCGATTGTAACACCTTCTTAGTGGCATGTAATGACAATGAAAATAAAAATTTTGCCTTCCTCAAACACCAGCATATATAGGGCACATATATACTGGAAACAAATGCAACATGAGCAATAGTTCAAACAGAAACTTAACCATGTCTTAGAAAATTTTGCAATAATTTACTTATTTCTAGTGACATGAAAGACTCCCTGACCTATCATCTTCTGTTAACTAGTTGCAAGGCCGCAGTTTCTAGAAGTAACCATTCACCTGGGTACAAAACAGACCATCAGGTATGGGCACTATGCCCACTTTCTGAATTTCCCATAGTACTTATCTTGCCCATGAGGAAAATGATCCTTGTATTCTTCCGTGCCTGTATTGTGTCCCGAGGATTTGAGGTTTTTGGTTTGTTGTTTTTTTTTTTTACTGATACAGAAGTATTTTTCCTAGTTTGCTGAGCATACATTATCTCTTGTGCTGGCACTTTGGAATGTAAATGGTAACACAGCTTGCACAAAATTCATACACTGACGAATGAACTCAGAGACCTGACTCTAAAATCATCTTCCAACTTATTCTTTACTGTATTTCCTAGTAGTACAACTGAGCCTTAACAAAACTAAACCAGACAATAGACATTACCATCCACAAAGCACATATATTTAACCTTCATTCCTTATAATAGCAATAATTAGGGGATGTTGACAAGCACCCCTTTGGCAGTGAGACTGGGGATGCTTGTCTCTCCTGACACAGGGCGATATAACATTAAATTGCAACAATGCTGGCAGGCTCCATCCTGATAGATCAAGGCAGGTGGTAATCCAGTTCAGCAGCAATAGAAAAGGTGACTGCATGTTGGCTTTAAATTAAAATGCACAGTTTGTATTAAGAATAAAAGATAATTCATGTGATATATGTAGTGCAACACTCAAAGTCCCCTCACTTGTTTTCTTCATAAAAATGTGTGGCAATTGTTTCTCTGGGATATTTTTTGTCTAGAAAGAAGGAAAGAAGGCCTATAACGAGTAAAATGTTGATTAGACAAGCGAGGCACATTCACAGCACTAAATTACTAACTTTCATTTACCTAGAGTCTAAACATAGACTGCTGTAAATGGAATTTTCAGTGGAAATTATGGTAATGGAATTAGAAAACCACTGTTCGCAACAATAAATCATTAGCTATCTAGTCAGAACATTTTAGGCTCTCATAGAGTGCATTTGTAGCTGAAATGGGATCTCTAAATCCAGCATCCCACAGATGGAAAAACTCCAGAAACCACTATAGCTATGACAAACACTCCATCTTCAGGGCAAAACAGATGAAGTATTGCACAATCATTAATATAATGTGAGAGAAGAAAAAAAAGGAGGTAGTTGCAGGAAAAGTGGTTGAAGACATAGCAGTGGAAAGTCCCAATTGCTTTACTGGTTGCCTTGTTTTATTCACTGAGTGCTAGGTGGGATATTGTATTCATAGCTAACCTATGAGTGGAGATGACAAAACTAAACACTCTGATTCTGACAGTGATAGCTTTCCTGTAAACATAGCTCATTTTAAAACATTTCATCACCTGGCTTTGAGAGAGTGCTGTGATAGAGACCCGAAAAGCCCCCAAATGATTTTAAAATTTGTTTTGTTACCCCTTGTGTACTTAGCTGTGTAAGCACCCTTTATTTTCAAAAGTTGCCATTTAATACATGGGTCTTATTAGATTTTACTCTAGCATGATAAAGTCAACTTATGTTTTTTAGAATTATTAGTGTCATAATGTTGAAAAAGCTTCACTTTTGGAAATACAGCACTTCATGGCAACAAAATTTTCAACTACAAAGTTTAGATCAGGTTTTGGAAGACATTTAATTTTAAACTATGTGATTATATGTATGTGGAAGAAAAACTTGGTTATACAAATAAGTATTAGAACTTCAAAATGTATTTTCAGTGTGGTCTTTTCCTCCTAGGCAAGTATGGACCAGGATTTAGATAAGTCAAATGCAATAGCAAAGAGGGTAACTTGGTATGATAAGCAATTTTTTGATCACACTTTGCAGACACTCTCAAATCATAACCTAGTTTATCTCAGCTCCTTAGCTCACACATTCTTTAATATGTATGCTTTCTTCCCAGAAAAGCATGATGCTGTTTCTTCTTCTGCTCAAAGAGATCTGTCCTGCTTAAGAGCTCAAAATATTTGGCTAGTACATTGCATTAAATAAATCATGCCTGCAAAGCTTCCTTGAGGTGCTTCTTGGACAGCCACACTTCCTTTTCCTGTGCACGAGTTCACTATATGGGAGTTTCTTAGGTATTCAGGCATTGTCTGTGCTATTTTCAGCTGTATATTACTTGAAAAACAAAACAAACTGAAAAGATACATTGCTTGTAATGCATACATTCTGACTTCTGGGAATTAATGTTCTGCCAGTAAGTGGGTACAGTGTATCCTGTCTGTCAAATTTCAGTTCCCATTGTCTCCAGAGAACAATAAATCAGACGCATGTTAGTCACTTGAGCCATCTAACTGAACTTGTGGCTCCTATGCTAAATTAATCTTTTAGAATCCAATCAGGCAGCAAATGTCTGCATATATCTGTGGTATAAATTTAATGAACATGATCACTTTTGATGTCTTTTGGGGGTTCTTCTGGTTTTCAGTAAGTCAAAAAGATTTAGTAACTATATGAACTTAAATAAAAATTAGTCTGATTTTTCTTCCCTTTAGAAGCATAGAATAGTTAGGGTTGGAAAGGACCTTAAAATCATCTAGTTCCAGACCCCCTGCCATGGACAGGGACACCTCCCACTTTCAGTCTGCAGAAATGAAAGCCACTGTCTTTCTTGGAATTTTATAAAATTTATCCATGCATGATTATTTTCTTGTCATCAAACGTCCTTTTCACAAATAGGTACATAAAGAAATGTTTTTGTTCACAAATCCCACCACAAAAGCTCCCAATATAAAAGAAAAAAAGCAAACCCACAACACATTTTTAAGCATTGAAGCTTCTACCCAGAAAAAATCCTTATTATGTTCCAGGTGAAGTCATGCACATCATTTAAAGGCAAAAATTCATTTACTATGTACCTACATATTGGTGGACTCAGTCCCTGAGCAATTCATATACTTAAAGACCAGCTTTAGGAAGTATTAAAAGAACTCATCTTTAGTAGGCAGATTGCTAAGGTGTTCAGAGAGATACTTCAGTCTCAGATCTGACCCAGCTTGGATGCATGAACAAAAGAAGCAGCTTCATTGAAGTTAATGATTATACAGGCACAAAACTGGTGCAGTTAAGATAAGTATTGAGAATTAGACTTCCCTTTTGCCATGTTAAAATTTTATGTTAGGTCTGTAGCTGTTTGTTTTCTCCTCTTTTTATGGATCACTTTTCAGCCTTTGTGCCTGGGCTATTTTAACAGCCATACCATTTTATAATTGCTTCTGGATAATGTATCCTATTTAAAGAGACCATTTGCTGCCTGGATCAATGTTATTTGTGCAACTTAATCTCTCACATGGATAGCAACAAGAAATTTTTCTTAGTTAAAGATAACTAAATTCTCTAAAATATAGATCTATCCAATGGACATTTAATCTGAAAAAGAACTTTCCATAAGTGATTCCAATGAAATGGAAAAAATCAGTGCTAAACAAAGAAAGTTTTATGTGCTTCCAGAATGTGTTATTTGATTTACTATTTCATAACAAGAATTACATAGTACTTTGTTGGGATTTCCCTTTGCTTTTGAACAATGCATGAGATTATGTTATTGTAGTTACAATATTTAACTGCAAGCAGTTCCTGAGTAAAATGGGCCATTCAAACATCTCATACAAACTTGTTGTTACCTTTCTAACAGCACAATTTACAACTAGTTTGTAATTTCAATGTTTGCCCAGCATCATGAATCCCATTTCCCTCTTCTGACTCGTAGCATCAATGACCTATATAAGGAGAAATTGTTTGCATAGTCCATGCTTTTCATGCTTTTTTTCTTTCTTTCTTCAGTGTTGACATGCACAGGATCTGTTAAAAAAAAACCAAATAACAGGAAAGAAAACTCTTCCTTTCTCTGTAAAACAGCTGCAGGAGACAACAGAAAACAAACACCTGAGACATATCTAGCTCATTTTTTCAGGTGACCTCATTATGAAAAACAGGAAAGACCCAGACTTCTGTGTTTGCTTTATAGAATGTTGTTTGCCTTCACTGGCTCTATTGGGATTAAGGGACTAACTGTATGACAGGAAGTTCGGGGAAGCAGTCTACATTGTCTGATGCTATTGTTTTTCTTTTGAGTTCACTAAGTTCATTTCCACTATACTGTTTTTCTACCAGCATGTTTTTTGAGTCAGTTTAACTGACTGGAACCGAATGTCTTAAAATAATCTGATGTCAGACTTTGTTGTGATTTTATCTTATCTTTTCTTTTTTTTTTTTAAATCCATTGCCGGTGATCTGAGGTAAAGCTTTGACTGAGGAGCACTTAAAGGGAATTTAAGGTGTTTAGCTCAGTTTTGCTGAATAATAGCCAGTTTCAGCAAACCACAGAGCACAGACAGTCTCTCTAGCAGCACCATCAAAGAAGAGTGAGTTCTCCACTAGCAAAGACAGTTTGAGCTGATCATTTCATCTGAGCCAAAAGGAATCAATGCCAAATTTCTATTTTTTTACAATAATTCCCTTTCTTCTTGTTTCTTCAGCATTTCATTCTCCATAATTTTCAACCACATTTTCAGAGCAACAGACTGATTTGACCAGCCTGTTTGACCCTTGGCATGAAACACCTTGCATTGAAGAGACTCAGAAATAAGGCTTAACATAGAAATAACACCGGAAAAATAAATAAATCATGTCATGAGCCAGTCGGAAATTCACTTTCTATGTTGGGCAGGCCTGAGGAAAACATGAAACATGAGGTAATCTTTAGATAAGATCAGGAGAGGTGCTGAATGTATTATTTTGTCATAAGAGGTGCTTTGGGACTGTTTGCTTTAGGCTGCTTTGGCTACACCTAGACCACAGAATACAGAAGCATTTTTGAGTTCAGTCTGGCAGCATGCCTTAACACATTTCCATTCTGTATACAGGCAGGACACATGCAGTTAGATACACAAAGAACCTAGATGCACCATTAATGCAGGAACTATAGTGTGATCCACAAACCACTTCTGAGATCTAGCTATGAGGAGGACCCAAAAACCAAAACATGCCCTAGAGAGCACCAAAAAGTATCAGCAGATGTCATCTCTCAATTTTATCTTACGTGCCCTAACTCATGCTCCACATTTAAATGGGATAATCTTGCTACACTGGCACTGTTCTGATTTGCCAACATTTTTTACATCTATGTATTTTTCTGGGTGTAAAGAACTGAGGTGAATATATCCATATACCACTATGTCATATATTATTCTTAAGGTTTTACATGTATGCGTAGCAGTCAGGAACCCCAAAAGTATTATTCCTTCAAATGTGGACAAAATATTAAATTATATATGACAATTCTGCTTTCCAGCATTGATTCATTAATTTATTCTGATTAAAAAGCTAGATCATGTATGCTAGATCACATGTGCAAACACATGTATGTCTATCTGGGATAAAATAAGTAGTAATAGCAAGATACCTTCCAGAGACTTTGAATTTGTTTATCAACTCAACAGTAATAAAACCAAATGTTAAATAGGAAATACAGAATTCCCACACAGCCCTGCTTCAATGAGCTAAAATTATAAACATCGCCGGAATCCAGGTGTCATCAGGATCCCTATTTTATATCCCATCTGAAACACAGAACCAGAGAGAAAAATGCCTATAGCGACTCTGAGGATGGGATTCAAGTCCAAATTAAGACAACATTAATACAGATTAACATCTGAAAGGTAGGGTACAGTTAAGCTGTCTGAATTAGGCATAGCTAATTCACAATGTTATCTGAGGTGCCCCAGGTGTTTCAATACCGGCAGCTTTCTCCGTCAGCAGGTGGGGTGTTGGCTGGATATTGTGACATATCCAAAAATGGCATTACATGCCTGTATCTGGATAACTGAGCTGCCTACAGAGTTTTTACCCCATTGTTACTAATAATGTATACATAATGTATACAACCTAATCTGCCAGCCCTATTGTTGGTATAAGCTTGCAAAATCATGCAGGGTAGCAACAACATATGATATGTTGTGATATAATATAATACAATATGATAAAACATATACAAAGGTAGCGAGGCAAAATGTTCAGCCTAAGAAGCCCCAAACAAACAATCTGTATCAAATTTATTTTTTTTAATATTTATCCAAATATTTTTTTCCTGAGGAAAATTTCTGTCTTTTCTCCATCAGTTTTCCATTTAGCAAAAGGACCTCAAAAACTGTAATTACCTACAGTACTAAGACATGAGTACAGGTCTTAATAATCAGACTTTTACCAGGCTAGTGAGAAGAATGTCAGAAAACACCACATTAGTGTGAAGATAATAAAAGGGACAACAGTCATATAAGGAGAGTAGCAAACAGCATGGTAACATGAAAAGAAAAACAGGATCCACCACCTGAAAGCTGAGAAGAAGATGGGAAAAGGTAGAGTGAGAAAACGCAGTCTAGAAAATAAAGACGAGGGGGAAGGAATTTCTGAAGAGAAAATCAAGGTTAAATACATCACATGAACAGACAGAAAGGGAACATAAAGGGATTGCTTTGAAATTTTCATGGCTACATTATACTGGAGAATATTAAGGAAATTTGCTATTGCTCATTAACTTTACTCAGGTTTAGTTTTAGTTAAGCTAAATCCTGCAGTTCTTTGCTCAGGCTTGCATCTCATTTAACTTGCCTACTATGCATGTAGGAAAGAAAGGAAGAGATTTATTCTAGATACACTGTATTAAGTAGATTTCTACTAAAAAACTAGATCTTGAAACTTAAAGTAAGATCAGTGGGTTTGCCTTCAAAAATTACCTTAATGCAATCATCCAGGCATCTGCATTAGAGAGAAATACATAATGCTTCTTTACTCACTTCCATCCTGTCTTGCTAATACACAACTGTGTTTATTTTGCAGAAAACATCTGATGTGAATCTATGTTTCCTATAGACATAAATGCTTAGGAGTAAAAAATGCACTGTGTGAGTCATTTGTTTCAACAAGGCCCCTTACAGCATCTAAGTAGTTCCCCTGCATGTAAATGGTGCAAGCAAAGGCAAATTGTTCAAGACTTCGCTATAAGGACTTTTTGGCTAGCTAGACTGCAGCTTCTGTGCTGAATGGGGCAGCAGTCAGTTTTGCAATGAATTGCACATTCTCCAACATAAGCAATTATCTTCAACAGCACTAGCATCACATACCAAGCAGCCTATATTCATTGTAAAAATTATAACTGAACCAGCTACCCTATTGACTAAATTGGTTTCAGCACATGTCAAACTACAACACGATTTCACTTTTAGCTTTTTTAGCTTTCAATTTTGATTTTCAAGATGTCCACAGTACAAAACAAAATGTCCTGTAGATGTTACTGATTTACTTTCTCCACAGAGTCAACTCACTTCAGCTGTTTGAGTTTGGCTTCTGTAAGCTACTGAAAAGGAGTAGGAGATGTTAGACACACTCTTTGCCAAACATTTAACTTACAATCTGGAGTCTCAACATGCTTTAACCCATCTGAAAATCCTTCACATATTGCAGGACTTCTACGGCTTCTGTTCTGCTTTATTCCTACTGCTTTAGACCAAATATTATTCAAAGAAAGAGAAAATCTCTGTTTATAATATTCATTACTCTCAAATCAGAGCTGGAGGAGAGAAACTGAAAATTCAGACAAAACATGAATTTCCAATTAATTAGTATATGAATTTGTTATTTATTTGTGAATTTTCCTTGCTTTCTGGAAAATTTGCTTCTGCATAATATTTCAAACTACTGGCAACTCCAAAAGATTTCTTTCAAGCATTTTAAAACCTAAAAATCTGAATGCACATCAACAGGCTTTCTACAGATACACTTTAAAGGAAATCAAAACATATAAATTTAATAAGAAAAAAAAAAGGAAAAAAAAAAGGCCTAAAAGCCTTCTCTAAGACTTGCATATTACTTATCAGTTTATCAAACAGTCCCTCTTGTATTTTAAATTTAAGGTCAGAGAGAGAAATATGTTTCCTTCCTCTTCTGCTTTATGACTCAACTTTAAATCAAGACAGCACTGGTGCTGGCTACATTAGCACACTGTCCACCAGCACTGCGAGTAGTTTCAATATCATTGATTACTTCCTTCTCTCCCACCACCTTTATATCAGCAAAGCAATGCATGACAAGCAGACAGGTTTAAAATTGATGAAGAGACAAGTAGTGTGACAGATATAAATGGTGTTTTCTCTTGGCAGTGCTACTTGAGAAGAAAGAAGAAAATAATATATGTCTAGTAAAACTGAGGCAACAGTACACCGCATTATAAGAAGCAAGACTGTCCTCATGTGATCTTGTCATCTGGATTCATATTTTGCTATGGATGTAATGTTTAATTAAGAATAACAAAAAAAAATGAAGCATTTTTGTTGCCTTCTGTTTATAAACAGAAAAAGTGTGATCAAAATGTTATTATTACACAAGAAAATGACAATACATACAATTAAAAAAAATTCAAAGCTCATGCATACAAATTCCTACTCCATACAATTTCAGAGTTCTTGTAGATTAATTTAGTAACTTAATCATGCTATTTGGATACACCAGTTATTAGTAGGTTCCCAGATATGAAGCAAAAAATTTACTTTTTAATGGAAACTGATGGATATTAAATCTGGTAATAAGGCGTCTGTCTGCATTTCATAAGGTCCATTGGGAAACATTCTGACATATTTTCTTGCCTCCTTAATCTATTTTGGCAGTCACTGAAAATCTGAAAATCCTTACTTGCTGAAAGTGGCTGCTATCAGTTTCTAATAGATAGCTGTCAGTAATTTGAATGTGCAGCAATATTTGGTAATGCTTACTAGTGTTAAATAAACAGCTTACCTTGGTTCTCAGGCAAGTACTAAGCTCTGTGTAGTTCTTGAATCTGAACCTTGGAGACGATATCTTAAGTTTGAGTCAGATTTTAAAAATGTTACTGATACCAGTGACCTGTCTCTTCAAGAACTGCCTACTCATTTAACCTATT
The DNA here is from genome assembly GCA_024733675.1 of Psilopsiagon aymara. Taxonomy (NCBI): domain Eukaryota; kingdom Metazoa; phylum Chordata; class Aves; order Psittaciformes; family Psittacidae; genus Psilopsiagon; species Psilopsiagon aymara. The sequence goes on along the minus strand of JANRGW010027428.1, from coordinate 7,883 downwards.
TTTAACAATCTAGTTATCTTTAACAGAAGAAAGTAGAGAAAATGTTATTTCTTTAAAACATTTTCTTGAGCAAATTTTGATACTTTTCATCATGCTTTACTATTTGAATCAGTTATAGTCATCTAAACTACTAATGCCACATTAGGAAGGATCCACTCTTTGAAAGTCAGACCTCTTCACAGTCTGTTAGTACAAGCTTTCACAATCACTATGCAGTTTTGAACATTTTGGCCAGTTGTGCATATTCTTCCAGTGTGATCTGAAATTCATTTGCGTGAAGTGCAGGTCACACCAACAGGATAGCTGGAACAGGCAATGTTGTGTCACATTTTCATTCAGAAAATGAAAACAATTATAGAAACATAGAATGGTTTGGGTTGGAAAGGACCTTAAGATCACTAAGTTCCAATCCCCCTCAAGTCATGGGCAGCGATGCCTTACCCTAGACCTTGTTACCCAAGGTTCTGTCCAACCTGGCCTTGAACACTGCCAGGGATGCAGCATTTACCACTTCTTTGGGCAACCTGCTCCAAAACACGTACTGAAACATCCAGGGGTAAACAGTAAAACAGCAAATATATCTCCAATCTGCTCCTTATGCTGGTGTGTTTTCCCCTTTCCTTCAAAGTTTCTTATAAATTACCTCATGATGTTGATGCATGCTATAAAATGTAATCAGTCTGCACATAATACTCATAATATGTAATTCCAGATTATGGAAATGAACCCAAATGAAAACAAAATAGTGTCACTGTGTTTCCTAGCATACTCCTCCTTCTTCAAAGCAATAAGAGTTGCTTTCAAGTTGCAGCAGTGCCTTGCTAAAACAAGGAATCAGTTACCAGTGGTGATGGTGCTGTCACCTCAGTGATGAAGTCCTTTCTGAAAACAGACTTGTTCATTTTTCCATTTAAAATAAATTGCTTGTGAAAATGCAGCTTGTGTTTGAAGAATGAGATTCAAAGATGTTGGTGAACAAAGATAACATGGTTTAGATTTCACAGAATGTGCACTGGACAGGTCTGTTTCTTTCCAGCATCCAGAATGCTTTCTGTGAGTTGTGGTGAAATCCAATGTGTGCATGTGCCATTAGAAGTCTTATTGAATAGCTTCAATTTAATTAGGCTACAGATTGTTAAAAAAAAGTTGTATCTTCCCCTTTTAACTTGTACAGCACAAAACCCCATTCTTTGCTTTAGCATTCATTCAGCTGTCAGAATGGAAAGAGTTATTCCAGCCTGCACAAGCGCTGTTACAGCACAAGGCAGCAGAACAGAGAAGTCAAGATCTCTTCTACAGCTTTTGGTCAACAGCTGGCTAAATATGAGCCAGCAGTGTGCCCAGGTGGCCAAGAAGACTAACAGCATTCTGGCTTGCACCAGAAACAAGTGGCCAGCAGGAGCAGGAAAGTGATCATCCCCTTGTACTCAGCACTGGTGAGGCCACACCTTGAATACAGTGTTCAGTTCTGGGCCCCTCATCACAACAAGGAAGACACAGAGATGCTGAAGCAGGTCCGGAAAAGGGCAATGAAGCTGGTGAAGGCTCAGAAACTCAAGTCTGATGAGGAATGGCTGAGGGACCTAGGATTGTTCAGCCCGGAGAAAAGAAGGCTCAGGGGAGACCAGATCACTCATTACAGCTACCTGAAAGGAAGATGGAGTAAGGTGGGTGTCAGTGCATTCTCTGAAGTAACAAGTGATAAGACATGAGAAGCTGGCCTCAAGATACACCAGGGAATGTTTAGATTGGATGTTAGGAAAAATTTCTTCACCGAAAGGGTTATCAAGCATTGGAACAGGCTGCTGTCATGGTTTAAACACAGCCCTAATTCACTCAGTTCGCACACTCACTCCCCCTTCTTTCTTCTCCCACTCCTCTAGGGGTGGGTGGGGAGGAGAATCAAAAGGATGCAACTCCTGCGGGTTGAGATAAGAACAGTTCAGTAACTAAAGTATAACACAAACCACTACTGCTACCACCAGTAATAATAATAAGGGAAACAACAAGTGAAGAGAATATAACCACTCCTCACCTGCTGACTGATATCCAGCCTTACCCAGCAGTGAACCCCCTCTTCTGGGCAACTGCATCTAGTTTTTACATCCTGGGCATGATATAGAATCATAGAACAGTTAGGGTTGGAAAGGACCTTAAGATCATCTACTTCCAACTCCCCTGCCATGGGCAGGGACACCTCACACTAAACC
>JANRGW010027426.1:0-23426 GCA_024733675.1 Psilopsiagon aymara | reverse complement strand
GTGGTCAGAGCATTTGCCGGTAAAGACTGAGGCAAAGAAGTCATTAAGAACCTCAGTCTTCTCCAAATCCAGGGTAGCCAGTTCTCCCAGTAGCTTCTGGAGAGGGCTCACAGTGTCCCTAGCCTGTCTTTTATTTTCAATGTACCTATAGAATCCCTTCATGTTGTCCTTAACATCCCTAGCCAAGTTTAATTCTAAGTGGGCCTTAGCCTTCCTAACCTGGACCCTAGCTTCCTGCATGTTGTGCATGATCTTTCATTTGCAGATCCTATCTACTCCTGATTTTTAGCTGAATGAAGGCCAAATGTTATTTTTCTCTGGTTTAGTATATTTCTTCTTGCACTGCCCACTTCGGAGTCTTGCCATCCATTAATTGGTAGTAGATAAAAAGTAATGCACATTAAGGTTTGCAGTTTGCTTGCAAAGTGAGATGAAGAAATATTATTATGCTAAAGAGGGAAGGACAAACTGAAGCATGGACAGGTGATGAAGCTGAGTGTAGCTACATATAGAATAAAATCCACATAATCTGATACTCAGAACAGTGATTTGTTCTCATAATAAGTTTGTTCCAGTTACTGTATTTCCAGGCACTGAAATCCCAGGTGATATCTTGATCCTTACTACAGCCCAAAGAATAAACTGCAATTAATATATGGCTCTGCCTGGAGCTCCATTATTAGAATCATAGAATCAAAGAATAGTTAGGATTGGAAAGGACCTTAAGATCATCAAGTTCAAGCCCCCCTGCCGTGGGCAGGGACACCTCACACTAAACCATGCAACCCAAGGCTCTGTCTAACCTGGCCTTGAACACCACCAGGGATGGAGCATTCACGACTTCCCTGGGCAGCCCATTCCAGTGCCTCACCACTTTTCTTATGTAAAGAATTTCTTCCTCATACCCAATCTAAACTTTCCCTGTTTAAGTTTGAACCCGTTACCCCTTGTCCTCTCACTACAGTCCCTAATGAAAAGTCCCTCCCCAGCTTCCTTATGCCAGAGTTCTGTATCTCCTTCCCCCTTCAGCCTGTGTACTGAGTCTGCTCATTGAGTTTGCATGCATGCTCTTGTCCCGCTGGATTCCCAATGCCTCCCCCAGCAGCTCATCTCGCAGCTACCAGCAGTTTCTCTTACCCTGGCAGAAAATTCCCTATCAACAGCCACATGGGGAGAGCACCCAGGACACCTTCCACAGCCAGCACTAGCAGTTAGGAGGGTCAGAGTTAGGTCTCTGCCTCTGACAAGTCTTGAGCATTGGGATGGTTTTGTGGCACCACAGTATGGAATCTTTTCCCCTCCTCCCCCATAGCACGAGAAGTTTCAGAAGCCAGATGTGTGGTGCAACTCTGCTGAATCTCATGTTGCAAGGGTGCCTGGGGGTAGGATGTGGCTTATAATATGAAAACAAATTATTTAAATGCTGCCATCCTGTTGCTGCACAAAACCATCACCCAGCTCAGCATGGCTGGCAGGCATGTTTTTCTAGAATTAGTGAGGTTAATTTTTGGCTTGGAGGTACAGTGTGAAGAAACCGATCCCCTCACTGCGTCCTTCAGATGTAGGGAGAAATTGCTATGACTTATTCCTTCCCCAGGCTCTGGCACTTTAAAAATTACATAGGTGTTAAGAGGCTTGCTTGTTGGTTTGCTGCTGCTGCAGCTGCTGTTATTGTTGTTTGAAGAATCTCACTTGCCAATGCAAATCTTGCCACTTCATTCCTCTCCAGCATCCCCATTCTCTGTCTTCTCCCACTCCACCTTCTCCTCTATTTCTTTCTCCATCATTTTAGGTGACATCATTGGGTTGGACCAGTCACCCACTGCCTGCCACCCCTACAGAAACCCTGCCCAAAGTAAGCTCTCCTGCAGTAATCTAATCTGGAATGTGCTATTTGATTTCAGCAGTGCAATTGAATCAGCCGCCTGTAGAGCTACACACTCTCCTGCCAGCTTGGCAAACTGGAGCTTAACCACTTCCCTTCAAGGCTAGGTCTGAAAAGCATGGGATATAGTTCCACCATGAATCAACTCAGAGCTGAAAAAAAAAAAATGGCAGGAGCCCATGGAAAATATCCTACACACTTCAGTAAAGTTAAATTAAATGAGAACTATTGACATCATCAATTTTTTGTACTTTGTTGTGCAGGCTGAAGATTTTTAAAAGTGGAGAAAAAGAGAAAATTACTTTTTTGTCCCCTAGCAGCAGGAAAGAGGTCTAATCCATACTGTGTCTCCAGGTCTCTCACCTGTCTCCTCCTCTGGCCTGGAATTACAATTTTCTGTCTGCTTGAACACATGTTAATGGCATTCAGGAAAGACCATTTCTGTAATTATTGTGTCACTACCGCACAGAATAATTCGATGAAAGATGTAATTATCCATCAGATTAAAAAGGTTTATTCAGAAGCACCCAGCCCAACCTCACACGCTTAGTTGTATGGGACTTCTTCCCCAGAAGTAGCCTTCATCTATGTGTTTGCAGGGTGCTGCAATATTCACAGCGCCTGGTGAGCCCAGGCATTCATACCTCAAGCTAAAATAAATTGGAGAAAGCTTTTAAAATTATTGCACAGCTCATAAAATGCAGCACTGGCTTCTCACACCATGCCAGCTCTTCTGGTTCCACTCATAAGTTCCTTCAGTGGCTGAACTCATAGACAGTTCTACTTCTAAATCACACTAGGTGCAGTCCATAGGCTGTGAGCTATGCTGGGAGGCAGTGTGCTGCTAATCATTTAATGTTTTCTTTTATCTTTGTTTTCTTTTTTCCTTTTCTTTTTTTCCTTAAGAGATGTTTTTTACTCTTTCCCTTCTGATTTCTTCACTGAGATGCAGTCCTTGGAGTCTGACAATCCTTCTACAACTTCTTGAGGTATTTAGGGTGGAGGTAGGAATGGAAAACTTGTCCAAGTTCATGACCACTTTTTCTTGGAACTAATCATCCATGTTCCTCTCGCCAGCTTCAAAGCTAGATTCAACATAAAACTTGTTAGATAAAGCTATATGGGCAATGTTGTGAATAAAATAGTTCTTCCAAACGTAATCTGGCAAAGCTGTGCACTCCATGTTCAGCAGATGCTTTATTTAACAGTTAATTTTCCTTTAGAATTCCTGCCCCATCCTCCCCTTGCTTTTTATCTAACAGGTTTGCACGTGTACATGTTCTCTCCATGGTGTAAGTGAACATCTTCTTTACAGATCAGATTGTTTTTCCTTTTCCTCCTCATTACCAATAAACTCCAAAATGCTGAATTTTATGCCCAGCTTTGAAACTGATTATGTCAGACCAAGTTCAAATTAAGCAATATGTGTGAGCATGTGAGACTTAAAAGGATGATTTGCCAACTCATGACCATGGAAGCTGTGTTTTAGAGACTTATACTTGAAATCTTGCCAAGGAAAACAACTTTGTGAGCTTTTATTACTGTCTATTCCTAAAGGAAGGATGATAGCTCCACTGATATTACCTCTGAGCTCTTCTACCCACCTTTACTCATTGCTGCCACAGGCTTTATGTCGTGAAAACAGGTGAAGCATAGGCAGCATTTGATTCTTAAAAGTGCAGTAGATCAGATCAATAAATTCTGGTTGAAAAAGAATTCTCTTAAAATTGCAGAAGATTTGTTACATGCAACAGTTTTGGTTCTTTAGCACCCATTAGTTTTCACACTATAATATATGCAATATTTAGTCTGAATAGAATATAGGTATATTCGTGACCAATTTCTGGGTAGTAACAGAGTTTTGCATTATGCATGCTCAGTAAGTTCTTTTTGATAATAAGAGACCTGGATGTAGTACTACAGGTGGGGTCTCACGGGAGTAGAGAGAAAGAGTCACCTCCTTCTACCTTCTGGTCATGCTGCTTTTGATGCAGCCCAGGATACAGTTGGTTTCTGAGATGCGGGCACATACTGCTGACTCATGTCAAGTTTATTATCAATCAACACCCCCAAGTCCTTCTCTTCAGGACTGGTCTCAATGCATTCTCTGCCCAGCCATAGCTCATGGGATTCCCTCAAAGTCCCTCTGGATGGCATTCTTTCCCTCCAGCATATCAACAGGACCACACAACTTGGTGTCATCAGCAAACTTACTGAGAGTGTACTGACTCCCACTGTCTATGTCACTGACAAAAATTTTGAACAGGATTGGTCCAAACACTGACCCTTGATGAACACTGTGCGTTACTGGTCTCCAATTGGACATTGAGCCACTGATCATAACTCTCTGAGTGTGACCATTTAGCTAATTTACCCACTGAGTGGTCCACACATCATTCAATGAGTGCCTCTCCAGTTTAGAGACAAGGATGTCACACAGGACAATGTCAAATGCTTTGCACAAGTCCAGGTAGATGATGTCAAGTGCTCTGCCTCTATCCATCAGTTCTGTAGCACCATTACAGAAAGCCACCAAATTGGTCAGGTAGGATTTGCCCTTAGTAAATCCATGTTGGCTGTCAACAATCACTTTATTTTTGAGGTGCCTTAGCATAGTTTCCAGTAGGATCTGCTCCATGATCTTGCTGGAAATGGGGTAAGAGTAACTGGCCTATAGTTCCCTAGGTCTTCCTTTATTTCCTTTTTAAAATTAGGAACTATATTTCCCCTTTTCCAGGCAGCAGTAACTTCACCAGACTGCCACAATTTCTCAAATATTATGGATAGTGGCTTAGCAGCTTAATCTGCCAGTTCCCTCAGGACCCACAAGTTTCTTATCAGGTCCTGTAGACTTGCGCATGTTCAGGTTCTTCAGAACTGTAGAATCCTGTAGATCTTTTTCTACAATGGGTGGTCTTCATTCTCCCAATCCCTGCCTTTGCCTTTTGTGATTTCTGTGACACCAGCAGTGTGGCTGGAGCACTTGCTGGCGAAGACCAAGGCAAAAAGTCATTGAGTACCTCAGCCTTCTCCATGTCTTGGATAACCAAGTCTCTCACTTCCTTTCAGAGAGGGCCCACATCTCCTCTTTTCTTACTTTTATTGCTGATGTATGAATCAAATTCACCAAATCTCATTAACACAAAAGAAGACACCAATTTATAAAGTTTTTTTTTTCTTTTTTTTTTCTTTTTTAATAATATCTAAACAGATCTCAAAAATATTATGTGCAGTTTTTTTGCTAAAATATCTGTATTGCAAGGAAAAAATACATATAAAAAGCACTGAGGTAAAGAGTTTGGGAGGTTAGGCTTTTGGCACCCATGCTATGAAGTGGAAGCCTGAGCACTGGGGTTCCTGCCTGGCTCACCTGCTGTGAAGCCAGGATGTCCAGGAGTCACTGCTAAGAGGCTTCTTGGTGCCTCTGAGGGCTCCTAGGTACCTGGTTCCTTTCTCAGGGCAGAAGGGTAGAGGATGCCATGGCTGAACCAAGGACATTGCTGCTCAGTCTGCCACCCCTATTAGCTTCAAGAATTAAATGTTTGTATTATTTCAAAATTACTCTTCTTCCTAGATGTTTTCCTTGGCAGGGTGTTTCAAAGTTTCTGCTATGTGCCCCAAACATAACGCTTTTTCAGGATGTTGAAGTTTCTGAATGGAAATGAAAATTTCTGGACGGTGACACGTCACTAGTGCCTCTGCAATGTTGTTGGCTGGAGCAAAGGAGCAAAGATACCTAGATCAATTTTGAGAGGCAAAGAAAGAGCAAGGTGTTGGTGCTGTGCTTGTCTGTGAATATGTGCAGGTTTATCTGTTCGGTTTCTGAAATTGACACCATCTTTGTATATTTAGTTGAACTCAACTTTATGCCCACCCCTTTTCTTCAGAAATTACTCTGGAGTTGCACAAAGTGTTCGAGTTCAGTGTTACTTAGAGAATAAGACTGTTCAAAGCCAAGCACATAGGGATCATTTGGGAGTGCAAATACTCATGGAATCACAGTCATGCTCCTTGGGGTTTAGTTTTCAGGCAGGTGTGAGGTCACTCTCCCCAGCTGGAGTGGCCTAGATTTGAGCTGCCTCCCAGCTGAGGAGCCCTGACACCAAGCCTCATCCCACACCCCCTCCTCTCTGATTTTAGAAGACTGATGATGACCCTCAGGTTTCCAGCCGCACAGTGTAGCTTGATCCTCCTTACCTGCCTACATATCTCCCTTCTCATGAGTGGATTCTGCCAAAGAACCTGCTGTTCTCCCTGCTGCAGAGATAATCATTGTTCCTTGCTTTTCTTCTAGAAACCTCTGTCTTCTGCAATCCAGCCCATCCTGCTGGAACCATCTGCTCCTCACAAATGCATGGAGAAAAGATTTATTATCATTAGAACACATGGAAATTAGAAAATGGGCTAATGGAAACCATTAATGTCCTCCTCTCAACAATCAGATAAATGGTAGATCAATGAAGTATATTAAGAGGTTGGAAATAATTTAAGATGATATAAACATTAAGGCCCAGATATTAGATGGCAAGGAAGCAAGTGAGGCAAAGACAGCACTCTATTATATCTATGAAAAATGTAGAATACCATATTTTAAGATACATTTCTTGTCCAGCGTTTTGATACCTTTGAAGAGATAATGTTGAAAAACTGTTCTGTATCCTTCCAAAATAATATCTAACTTTGAGATGAAACAGTTTGCCTCCTAACCAAGCAGATCTTATAGCAAGCCTGTAACAATGAATAAATTCTTTGTCACATATTCCACAGGTAAAATAACACTGATAGTCATAGTTTGCAGACAATAATTGTTACTTTTTTAATATAAATGGCTCTTTTGTTTGCATTGTGTGCATAACATTGTAAAAAGGAATGATTAAATATGATTGATTTAGCAGTTGCAGTACCCACACACATTCTGCATAAACCTCAAAGGAAAACCTCAAAGGGTGGGTAAAAAACCCTTCTAAAGGAAAATTACTGCAAAAGTACTTTATGCTAACCTGGCATCATGCATGAAAATAAAATAATGTCTGCAAGTGAGTGATTCTCAAGCTTGAGGGACTAATTATGCTTTTAATGTGGTCACATTCTTTGGAAAATATTAGAAGCCTTAGGATTCAAGAAATTTTGCTTCTCAAATAAAACTTTGTGGAGGTCAGTCCATTTGCATCGTCAGGGTTCAGTTTTAATTAAAATTCCCCCCAAAATTCCCTTTGAATTGCTTTGTGTCATTGCCTGTGGGAGCATTTATGAATGCAGATGATGATTTGAACTACCACAAATCCCATAGCTGAGAGGTCAGAAAAGTCAGATCATGGCAGGTCAGTGAAGAAGTGAAAACAAACCATAAATTATCTCCACCAGAAGGACATGTTCAGCCAAATGTCACAGGTTTTGTTTTTCAGTTGCTAACAGTACTCTGCCACCCTATCACAGAGCTTGGTTTTAACAGCTCGTAGTAGGTCATTGTGACCAAGACAGTTCAGGACTCACAAGTACACATTTAAAAAGCTGAGCTATAGGTGGATAATTGAGGGATTAAGAATTGAATTTAACAGCTTGAGTATGGTGAAATATGTTGCTGATTCTTTTTTTTTTTTTCTTGGTTGTTGTTGTTCTAACTAGTAGAGGAAAATAAGAATATTGCCTGTCAATTAATTTGGAATGGAGCATTGACAAGGGTGGTCAAAATAATCTTGCCTGCTGGTGTTCCTAGTGCATAAAAAAGGAAAAAAAGAAAAGGACACTGAATTTTAGAAGCTTGTAATTTAGAAGCTTTCTTGGGTTTGGAGGAGTTTATAGAAAAATGCGATTAGGACCCTGTCTGAAGGGTTCATTGTCACACTATTATGATGGGTATGAATTTATTTCATATTAAGGTTGGATGCTATAAGTGCTGTTAAATTATAGTTCAATATAGCTAACTGTGCCATTAAAATCATGTATTACTGACACAGGCAATATTTGTTTAATTTAATTTTACGGCCCATATTTCAAGCAGGACAAGAAGAAATATCATTCCCCATGGTCAGGAATTTTATTAGCATTGTCAAACACACTCAGAATCAAGAAACTGCATCCATTAACACCAGAACATTGGCACTAAGGGACTTTTATATAAAGAGAGGGTAAACAGAGGACAGAAAAGACATGGAAGTCTTTCTGTCTGTGTAAAGGGTGGTGACACCAAGAACAGAGAGGAGAACTCAGAAGGTGCAGTGGAGATCCTGAAGTATGTGGGTTCTGGTCTGTAGTGGAGCCTGTGCAAGGAGGATGAACAAAAGCTTGGAAGAGGAATGAAAAAAAACCAAGATTTTAAAATGTGTGTAGTGCAAATCAGGGACAATAAGACAGGTGTACCGAATGCCTCAAGAGGCTAAAATCCTGCCTTTCATCGCCAGCTCCTTGGTTCAAATCCAATCTGCAGGTAGTTGTGACAAAAAACTATTGCCATCTGATATTTGTCCAACAGCCTCTGCAAAATGAGATGGTAGTCACTGTCAAGTTGCTGCCAGATAGATACCAGTGCAACCGTCATTAACTAGTTCGTGCTCGCAGGCTGCCTTGCAGGGGAACACGAGACCCAAATGGTTTGAGTAAAGAAAAAGACTCTTACAGCTGGCAGTGGTTTCTCCTGTGGAGGTTGGGGGGATACCGGCTGAGCAGGGCTGGGATAACTCATAGTACTGCCTGTGGTTACAGCTATTCCCTGAACAGAGGACTTCAGTTTCCAGGGCTGTCAAAATGCCGGTTTTGGCAGAAGTTAAAAAAGAAAAGGCAAAGTAGATCATTGAGTATAATCACAGTGGAATGGGGAGCTGGAATTATTTTGGAAACAAAATAAGCACGGCAAGACCTAGCTAGGAAATGCTGCTGTGTACAGCTCTGGTGGCAAGAAGAAAATGGCACTGGACTCCTAATGCATGCTGGAGGACACAGTGAATGATAGGGTATGTGCTGTAATATAGATATATGACAATTACTTGTGACTGTGAGGCAGCACTTGCTTCTTGCTGTCAGACCCAGATGTTTGAATGTATTTTATGCATGTTTGTTGGCTTTTTTAAAAATGTAACAAATGGTTAATCTCAAAAAATAAAGCAAAATTAACCAGCCCTGACCTGAATACTGAAGGCAAAAAATAAGAAATGAATCAATATTACTGAGGGAAATGAGATCCAGAAGGAAAAAGTATGGACTACTGCCAGTGACTCTCATATAAGAAACAATTTAAAATCCGGAGGTTAAAAAGGACCAGCCTACCAGCAATTCAGTCAGAATTTATGTTACATGCATGTAAGTTTTGGGCTTAAATTGTCAAGAAAAGACTTGTTGGCACAGGTTAGAGGAAGTGAAATAACAGCGTTGATTGTGTTTCACATCTTTAGTTAGGCATGTGAGGACTGATCTGTAAAGGTATGCAAATACCTGAGGAATCTGATATGGGCTTTAAACCTCTCCAAAACTCACAAGGGCCAAAACCATACAAATTAATTAGATGTTGACACTCACTTGAGCTCTTTTCACTTTACTGAAGATAGGCTCTTAAATGTTTCCGACGATCTGGGGCTACATGTCTATCTGCATCTGTGGCTGCCTGAACATCTTGGAAAACCTGGCCTCCACCAGCTAATTTCTGTATGCACATACCAATTTGCAGCCTCAGATCCTACTTGCATCTCTGAAATTAATTTGCTTTCTGCAAGCAAAGGACTCCATGTAACTGTTTTATCCCTTTTCACTTGGACTAAACTGCCTCTCTGAATTATTTCATCATCTGTTTTGCCTCCCTCTATGCCTCTGCCTCATGGACAGTGGGGTAGTTGGTGGTTTGCAATGCCTTGCCCATGTGAGAGGACACATGCTGTTCTTGCATCCCAGGCTGCACTATACCCTCAGGAGCAGCAGAGTGCTGCTAAAGCAAAATGTCTTGGAAAAGGTGCAGGTAAGGGTCCCATCAGAGCTTGCCTGATACCAGAGCTGTCCCCCAGGTCCTTGCTGTTAGGGGGAGAAAGAAGAGAGTTTCTCCGTGCTTCCTCAGGTGCTTCCATGGTAAAGGACAATCTGAATCCTTGCACTGAATCTTTGGATGTCTTTTCCCTAAAATTGTGAACTAGAGATCACACGTCACAGAAATGCAGGGCACTTAATCAAATGAATAACACAGTGCTCACCAGTCACAGCTTCAGATGACTTAACACAAAAAAAGGGGCTTTTGTGTTAAGAGAATAAAGGATTCTTTCAACCATATTTCTATGATTTACACTATCAAAATACCAACAAAATGCCAGCTCTTTTTCCTTTCATCTATACTGCTTTTCTGAGGTTTACCACACTCATACCAAGGAACCTCATTAAAAAAAAAGAAAAAGGCAGCAGAATTAAACTCATTTTATATCCACATTTTTTCTCATGTATGTGCATCTTTGTGTTTAAATGCATTCAAGTGCATGCATACACCTTGTGTATGTGTCTGTGCATTTTCCCTATTGGCATAAAGAACTGGAATTCACTAAATGCTACTGAGGTGCGTAAGTTACTTGCTTTCCAGATATGACCAAATGAGTACAAACATTAAAATTTGGAGATGCCCAATAGGCATGAACTCAGCCCCTCTGAAAGTGCTGTAGACTGAGAATCATTATTTTTCATGCCTATGCTCAGACTCTACACCAAGGGCTGGTGTAAGTTCCCTTCTTACTCCTTTAAGCTGAACAACTTTGGATAAGATCCATAAGCTTCCCTATAAGCTCCATCAGACACTGCAAAATGCCAGTCTGCCACATCTTGAACATTTCATGTCCCTCTCCCCGCTCTCTGTGCATCTTGCACACTCAAAGCTGATGCTAAGGTTTCCAGTGCTTCAGGCAAATCATCAAATATCTGTTCTCGCCACAGGCATCCAGATAAAAATAGTCACGGATTGCTTTGCTGCTCCTCCTGTTTTGCTGCCCTGGAGATACAACAGCTCCTGAAGATTCAGAAACAATTTGGTTCTAGCCTGTGTTTAAACATAGCTTTATTATTTGAGCAGAACAATGAAAAAAGGAATTAGACTTAAAATGAAGATGGTTTGAAAACTGTAATGAAGACCTAGGCAGTGACACAATGTGTTAGGGGGTTGAAGACAAGCACCTTGAAGAGCTGGCTGCACATGCAGTTACAAGTCAATGCCATTTTTGCTTTTCTCATCATCCTGAAAGTCTCTAGCAAGTTGCTTCTATGCAACAATTCATCTTGCCTTACTGAATATAGTTGCAGCTTTATTTTCCAGTTTTACCCCTGCCACCAGGCAGACCCTGCAAAGAGCTGGCTGCTCATTCACTGAAGTAGGGTATTTCTGCTATGCTGTATTATATCACTTGCTAAACCAGGCAGCATGGGATGCAGATAGCAGAGCTTAGCACTGAGCAGACGACACTGCTGGAAAAAGAAGAAAAACAAAGAAGTCCTGTTTTCTTGCCCTACTCCTAGACCCAGTAGGTATTAAAACACTCTAAAATCAAGCAGCTCTCTATTCTAGCTGAGGCCCTTGAGTGAAAAACCTGATGTTTGAAAAACTGTTATCTGCATCAGCTGTCACTGACAAAGGCTGAGAGGAAAGTAGGCAGACTGTGATTTACAGTGAAATCATTTCTGCCAACGTGTGAAAGAGATGTTGACTGAGATACCACCTGGATAGTTTTTTAGTCTCTGAAAATTGTACATATATTGTTAAGTACAGTACAGATACAGATCCTGAGATTTATTAAGCTGAACAAGAAAGCCATGCTATTTGCTCACTACGTGGACCTGCGGACAGTCCTATTCCTCTAATTATGAATCTGTTCACCAGGAGGCAGCTGTTGGCATTGTCTTACCTGCAAGTCTCAAACCGCGTGGGCTTTTTCAGTGCATGCTGGGACAGTACAGCTGGTACACAACAGATGGCATGAGGGAGTCCCTAGTCAGAGGATGCATATGTGCTCAGCCCCAAAGTCAAATCTGTGGTGTTATAAACCAGGGAGTTGCCAGGCAGAGCCCATGAGCAAGGTGCCAAGAGAAACTAGAGTAGAGCTACAAAGTTTGCTGTATTTGCTGTGGCCTAAGGGATGCTGTAGTTTAATGGGCTGTGCTGGCTCATTAGAGGTTTGCTTTGATTTTTGTCTTCGTTCATCGTAGCTATGTGTAGCAAAAGGATTAAGCAAGGAGGGACAGCACACTGGGCAGCTCTTAGCTCTTGGATGTTTTACAACATCCAGGAGAGAACCTGCGAAGGAAGCTGAAGGGTGGGAATGAAATCTGGAATGCGTGATGCAGACAAGGTAATTGGCCTTGCTTGCAAAGAAGTACCTAAGTAGAGGCATTTTCTGTGCAAAGAGAACCGAGGACATTCAAAGTTTAAAATATACTCACACACAGGAAACCAGGTAATTGTATGTAAGCTGGAAGCAGGTGCTAGTTTCAAGCACACCTCAGGGCCTGTTTAATAGAAGCACATCTGGTCTTTAAAAGTCAGCACAAGTGCTTGCATTTCAATTGCACAAATCTATCCTGCTGCCCGATGGTATGCCCTGCAAGAGTCAGAAGTCAACTTTGAGATAGCTGTGCTATTAATACAGGTGTTACTAATTGACCACACATTGGCCATGAAATACTGAATTCAGAGCTATGGCATTGTTCTGTTTTCTCTTGTGTTTCTTTGTCATATTTCATTTCAGAAAGATACTCTTATTAATTAACACTGCAGTTTTATGTGTTCCTTTGACTTCATAAGATGGGCCAGGGTTTTATCCTGAAATAGCAGTATCTGCTATGATCATCATTTTATTCCAAGGCTTGGCAAAACTATCTTCATTGATTTTTAGAGTTGTTTTTAAAATTCTTTGACTGTGCTATGATTATTTTATTGGCTAATCTGCAAAATATGACAGGAGAAAAACATCTTTAAGTGCAAAATTTTTTTATAGTAAGACAGCATGTTGGGAAATCATAGATGGGAGAAGCTGAGATTTATCCACTGAAGATTATTAAATACTCCTGAAAAATAATGAAATATAGGTGCATTGAATATAATTTGGTCATGAGCAGTGAATCTGATAGTAAAACTAAATTGACTTGGTTTAACATAAAGATATCCATTAAACCTATCTGAACCACTACAAGGTACCTGGGAGGGAAAAGTGTTCACTTACAGGATCATTTGGATAAGCACGAAGCAAGTTTTAATGGGGAATATGAGAAACTAAACATTTGAAGGCTAGAAAAGAAAGTTGGGTAGCATTTGTAGTCTGAAGTATACTTGCATGCTGCAAAAGACTCTAACTGAAGATACTAGGATGAGATTCAGAAAAACAAAACCAAACAAACAAACAGCAGAAAAAAAAAAAAGAAAGAAAAAAAATTGTCAGTCTATGAATTGAAGAAAAATGTAACAGTGGGGTATGGATTTTCTGTGGATGTTTTAGTAAGGTGACTGGAGAGCAAGGGCTTTTAAATGAAAATCTGCAAGGTTTAGGTCTCAATGTTAGCCTGCACTTTGCAAGTCTGAATTGTTTATTTTGCTTTTGAGGTTGTATTTGTTTGGGGTTTTTTTTTTTGCTTTTTGGTATTTTTTTTGTTTGTGTGTTGTTTGGGTTTTTTTTAATCCAGAGTGGAGCTCTGATTGCAGCCTATTTCTTGAAGTATCCTGTGCAGGTGGCATACTTGGAATGGAGCCGATTTAATAACTGAGGGATTTAAGTCAGATTTAGTTGAGATAAAAAAAAAAAAAAAAAAAAAGAAAGAAAGAAAGAAAGAGGATAAATTAAGCTAGTTATGTTTCCTTCCTGTCTTTATCTATGTCACACTTTGCTACAGCTAAAATTATGGAGGAATAAGCCATTTCAGATGAGAATAAAGGAGCCAAGAAATATAAACTTTAGTGAGAGGAAGCTATTTTATTTTAAAAAGCCTTCTCTTTTCAAACCTGTCCTCCCTGCTGAGAGGGAAGGTAAAGTGAAGGAAAGGTTTCCCATTGAAATTAGAGATGGCAGAATCAGCCTGGAAGAGTAAGAAATGTTTCTCACAGAAGCCAAAGTCAGGCACTAAATGCACGAAACTAAGGGGGAGTATGAAAAAGTCAGATGATTCTGAAGACAAAGAAATACATTTTAAACTGGGAGAGGGTATGGGCAAGATGAGGAGCTGTCTATATCAGAAGTTTCATGCATCTGGAGGATGCCTGACAGGCAGAGAGCACAAAAAAAGGACTGCTTTAGCCATGGAGACCTCATTGTGAGGCTTTGAAAGCATGACAGGCTTTTCAAAAAGGACGGAAGCCTAAGTCAGAACCAAATTTAGGTTATTCAGCACAGTTATCATCCTAGTGACAAATGTGAGAACTGAGCAAGCACAAATACAATGGAAGGTATTTAAATTTGGATGGGTTTGAAAACAAATGCTTGATGAGGTTCATAAATGTCAAATGAACAGATGGAGCTGAGAATGAAACCAGCAGGGAGATAAGGCAGAGATTGCTGTAAGCAGGGGTGGAAAACAGGAAACTCCAGTCGGTGGGCTTTGGGGTGAGGATGAGGGACCAGGGGCTGCCAAGATAAGAGCTGAGACAAAGGCAGATACGGATGGTCCTCAGCCTTTAAGGAAGAGCAGAGGTCAGCACAATCAATTACGGGAAAAAAGACCCCTGCTTGCAATCCTGGAACCAGAGAGAGGGGTCAGGAGTGGGGCAGGCAAGGGAACCTGCTCAGAGCCAGGATGCAGTTGAGTTTCCCTATCAATGCATTTGGCAGTCTGCATGCAGGACCATGCCCTGGCACCTCCAGGTTTTGTCATTGGCTTGGGGAGGTCAATATGTTCCACATAACTGTTCCTATGCAGGGGGTTTATATATGATCATGGTGTGTGGACACTTGGAAGGCAAGGACACTCTTGCTGGGCTGTGCTTGCATTTGAGGCCTTGTGCGTCATAGGCCCAAGGACCATATTGTGCCAGAGGCTGCAGAACAAACAAAGCTACGTATTTTTGTTCTGATGAAATGAGGTTCTTTTTAAAATATAGAAATATCGTGTGATCTCCAGCATCCTGCCTAATACAACGACCTCTGAAGATTCAGCTTTAGCTTTACACAGTCTGCATTGAGAAGGTACCTAATGAGTGCATGTGCAATGCAATGAGCTGCTGCTGTGGAGCAAATGACACCTTCATTGTAAGGCTGAGCTGCCTCATGATCCTAACGGGCAGTCTACCTTGACAATGCTCCCCAGGAGCTGCTGCACAACCGAAGCATACTGTAAGCACAGACAACTATAGGGGTCGGACACCTATAATTTCCCTTCATGTAAAATGCAGCAGGCTTCAGTGGGATGTTCAGTGGCTCTCAAAACTACGCTGCATGCACATTGCCAAGTATATGCTGACTCCTCTCACAGCATCAAACATCAGGTTTCTGCCCATGCATTTATTTGCTTTACAAGCAGAAATGTACAATTGGTGGATCATATTGGTTGGTTGATATATTTTTACAGGCTGATTGACCACAGCACAAAAAAAATTAGATTAGGCTGCCGTTCCCAAAATCCACCTTTAAAAGACCCCTGTCAAAATCAAAATGCTCTTTCATCTTCATATTCTTTTTCTTCTTGTGTTATTTTTCTTTTCTGTGTTACTGTCACATTACCTGAAAACAATGTGGCTAAAGAGTAAGATTGTCCTTTTTTCCTTTAGGTTGCTTCATCAAGTTAGAGCATGCTGAATGTAGTCAGTTTTTGCTATCTTTGAGTACTGTTTAGGAAAGATTGCTGACTTCTCAGGCAGTTCGTGAACTGCACTGTTATGCTTACTGTGTTTTGGAAACCACTGGAATGTGATATGTGTGCAGTAAAAATTTTACGTGTATCAAAACTTGGTGGGTAAGTAATCTGATAGCACACTGACTAATGTTGTTCCTTCATGCAGTTGAAATGCTAGGGCATTGCACTCAAAGCAATTTATTTTCCTTTCTTTTTCCTCTTGTTTTAAACATGAAATTGCAACTGTGGAAAAAGTGCCTCTCTTTTCCATCCCCCATGGAAAGTATGGGTAAGCTAGAAAGAAATGCAAAATGTGCTTAGTGACTCCAAACACTTTTGTGTTGACACTGACTCCTTATGGCTCAGGCATGTTTCTTTGAAGAAGTAATTAGTACTAAGCATTTAGGTTTCTGTGCTATTTTTGAATAGTCGTTATATATAATGAAGAAAAAATTGGTGTAAGAGTAAGGAAAAAATGAGGGTTTATTTTTTTCTTTTTTGCAGCCAAATACAGGCATTTGCAGTTGTATGAAGACTGCTCCAGAGTTTTTATTTCACTATAAAGGGTTCTAGTCCAATATTCCACCCTCCTTACACTTATTTAAAACTGAATCAGAATTCAAATAAGGATTAACCACCCACAGAGTCTGGCATGACAAGAGAAGTACTTACTAACTTTTTTCCTACATGTTATTAGCAGAGGGAATTTAGGCTAAAGAGTTTCATTCTGAAAATATAATATTTAATTATTGACTGCCCACTTCTTTTTTTCTTTCTTCAGGACAACTGAAAGTTTCCACACACCCGTGTGGCACAGGGTAATCTTTATTCAATAGGTATTTTAGATAGCGAATAGCAGTCATTCTTATGAGCAAGTGGAGAAACCACTCAGTTTCGGTTTGCTGAATTAGAGTCTAGTACTGGGAAACGAAAAGGAGCAATTTCTTCTCTCTCCATCTCTCACCTTTGGTAATTAACCCATAATGCTTAAAACTGGATAAACACAGAAAAGATCTACAAACATTTATGACATCTTCATATTTAAGAGTAGCAATTCTTTCAGTTATTTTGAATGGTTGTAATAAAGAAGGAGAGAAAAGATTAAATTTTGAGTTATCAAAAACAGAATTTAATGGGCTGAAAAAACAGTGCGTTTTATTCCGGCCTAATTTTCAGATATTAACATGCTAATGGATGCTGAATCTTGGATGTTCCAACCAACACTGAGTACAACTACATAAAATTACTGTTATTAAGCTCAAGAAGGCTTATCCAAAAGTGGAATCTAGACAGATTATTCAGTCTTCATAGCTGGGTACCTGCACACACATTAGTAATGAGATTACAGGGGTAACTGCATATACGTGTGGCTGCAGCTGCAGCTGCACCTGCAAAGTACTGGGATGTTACCTGAAAATGCAACAGTGAAAAGGATGGTCTGACAAACTGCTTTATTTGAGCAAATGGAAGAACTCCTACCTGATTTTAATGAAGCAAGATTTTCACCTTTGAGTCAAGTTCAATGCATTTTTCCCCAAAACTGCATGGAAACTGGGGTAGTATATTGTGTTACTAAACTGCTCATCTGGAACTACTGATCTGGTAGGTTAAGAAAAAACCACTGAAGGGAGTGTTGGCCTTCAGCATTGTGAACCAAAACCCCATTAGATGCTGTCTGCATGGATGTGCTAGCATAGGTTAAGCAGTAACTCGGTGTTCAAACAAGGTCGAAATGATGGGATCATTATAATGGGAGTGTGACAGAGCTTTGATGACCTGGTTTGTTGTATTACCTAAGCCTTTAAATAAAGCTGTATCGTCATGCTACATAATTTCTTACTAGGATTCTTTAGAATGAACATGCAAGTTTTAACTGCAACTAAAACTAAGGGCTTGGTCAATTGATAAGAAGCTTCCTCCTTTTGCTGTAACAGAGCTTTTTTTCTAACTCTTGTCTCTCCTCTATGTTGTCTAGGTTTCTGCCTTCATTTTAATTCCTTAGCTGATAATTCCCAGTAAGGGAGCATATAATGTAGAGACAGAGGCCTTCAAACACCAGTAGGAACTGTATTCACTGTGACTAGCTCCACTGAAACTGTGCAGATGGAGTGAGATTAAGTTTTTGCAGGGTTGGAGCTGAAAGCTATACTACTGAACACGATGAAGAGGAGATTATTTGACTAGATCTTCTTTTTAACTTTTGTCTCCTAGGCAGCATAGTACAAGGAAAAGAAAAATCACATTTCAGGTGGAAAACTAACTTCAGAAAATATTTTTTTCAATAGATAACATGTTATTTAATAAAGAAGAGCTCATCTTTCAAGATATGTTTTCACAGCTCTGAGTTTCTTGTCTGAATACTTCATTTGCAAAGACATAATGTTCTCTGATTTAAAGCAAAACAAAACAAAAATATCCCATACCCCACCAAAATGAATTTTCTTAATTTTCTCTTGGCCAGACTGATACATTTCTATAGAATTACATCCAGTCCAGAGAACAAACTATGCAGCAGAGTTTTCTTCCAGGCGTTCACAGCTTTTATTGTCTTTGGATAAAATTTTCTCTTGCACAATGAGACCATCTGGAACCCTATCATAACTTAAATTTCACGTCATACTTCTTGTGTGAGTGATCAAATAACACAGCAGTCTTCAGAAGTATCCTGATAATTCTCAAGTTATCCTACAGAGATCTTACTCTCACCAGGAAGTCAAAGAAACTTCAATATTCATCCTCTGAGATCTGAGAGATTCATCTCTTGCTTCAAAAACAAGCGTTGTATAATCTCGATGGAGAGTGCCAAGATTCCTCTCCAGTATCCATGGGCATTTTGAGTTAATTTTGTTTTCAGTGTTTTACCCTGCATTCAGAGTTTGCTTACGGTGGATATTCTGTCTCAGTTTACTGAGGGAAGCTACAAATGTTAAGGGAGTTTCTCCAACCCAAAAGATTGAACTGGCAAATGTGAAATCTTCCTGTGGTGGTGTGACACAGACACATTTATCACACTCAGCAGTGACCATGTGGCAAAACACGGATGCTCTAGATGCAAGAATCGCATCTCCTCTGTTTAAGCATGAATGTTAAAATACAGCACTATTCTTTCAGCAAAGTTTATGTCAGTGTGTTGGTTGCTTCGAGCAGTACTTGCCATCTGTGCTGTTTGATGGCCACTGGCATGGGTATTGACTGCCAGGTGGGGTGCCCCTTTTTATTACCCATTCAAAGACAAGCTAGACATCAGCACTCCTACAGCATGGCTACCAAGGCAGGCGAAAGTGGGTCATGAGCATTGTACCATGCATGGGTCCATGCTAGAAACCACTCAAGACACATGGGGTGAAGAGTGCTTGCTGCCAGGCAAACCCTGTTTTTCAGCCCTGCACCAATATGTTTAAATGGAAAATTCAGAGGATGGGTTGAGTTAGCTTTAACATTCCTCAGTGTGATGCCTGTTCACCTGACAGCAGCTTAACAGGACAATCTGAACTTCACATTGTTAGTTGCACAGGTCCAGCTGCACGCTATCATTTAAAGTGCAAAACAAGACTTACTCATGGGAACAATTTGGAAAAACTGTCCCAGAAATTTGCAGGAGTTTTATGAATGGCTAAAATAAGAAATTTTCCAGCCAGATATTTTTCTACACATTTCTTGCTTGTTTTTGTTTAGTACTGTAAAACTGGTCAGTCCTACACTTAACTTCCAAGATCATGTTGTATTATGGACCTGCAAACAGACTGAAAATAACCAGCTAATTAGAGAGACAGATGGAGGAGAGGGCTTTTTTTCTTCTCTTCTCTTCTTTTTTTTTTTTTTTTTATTTTTTTTATTAAGAAAACAGCTATCCAAATTAAGTGTTCAAATTACCATGACTGGCTCATGTATGCTATTTGCATGACTTGCTAACACTTCTGCACATTTCAGGAAATTCACTTGCCTTTTAAAATTGAGGCTGTAGTGCTCAAATGAAGTGCCTACCCTTCAACTCAGTAGGTGCTTGATGGAGCTGAACAGCTGCAGTGGCTTGAAAAGAGTTGCTATTGTGCATTGCACACTATGGTCCTAAGAACAAGAACCAACTGCTGGCAACTGGCATGGCTCTCCACATTCACTGCTGGTAAGTACCCTCAAATTGAGAAACCGATGCTGCTGAGTATTTTTGCTGGCTTGCTTTTCCCAGTGGTGATAGATCTCTATGGACAAACCCTCTCTCCTGTGGATATCACCCTGGAGATGGGAAAAAT
Source organism: Psilopsiagon aymara (assembly GCA_024733675.1). Classification (NCBI taxonomy): domain Eukaryota; kingdom Metazoa; phylum Chordata; class Aves; order Psittaciformes; family Psittacidae; genus Psilopsiagon; species Psilopsiagon aymara. The sequence goes on along the minus strand of JANRGW010027426.1, from coordinate 3,521 downwards.
GTAAGAGGCACTGTTACGGGTAAATGAAGATGGAAGACAAAGTGCTAACCTCTGATATTTCATCACTAGCTGGGCCCTTCTTCCCTGTCTGTAATCACTTGATGACACCTCTGTCTAGGTAGCATTCAATACTCACTATTTAGCCCACAGTGTAGCCGACTGAGAAAAAAAGATACTGTATTGCAAATGTCGGCTCATTTTGACTCCCAAGCACCATAGCATTAGCTACCAAAAAATAACGATATATTCATGTGCACACCACATCTTCCCAACGTGCTCTTTTCAGCATTGTGTTCTAACTAGGCAGGAGGTTCATATCTGATGATGACCAATGCTGGCTTCTTGCTTTGCCGGCTGGCAGGTGTGGGTGGTCCTGCAGAGGCGGCACAATCAGCCCCTGTGGAGAAGAGAGTCCTTCACACCACTCTGTGGAAATCCCTCCTGCCAATTAAGGAGATTTGTGGATAAAATCCAAGGGGAATTTTCAACCCGTTCGCCTTGGCTGGGGGAATGAAGGCTCTGGTCTGTGCAGCCGGGGCTGAGGCAGGGAGAAAAGGAAAGAGCTGTTTGCAAACAGCTCCCTTTTGGGAGACACAGATGAACTGGAAGCTATTTTAAGATTAAAAGAAAAGTGGTATTCTTGAAAGGATGAATCAAATTTTTTAACCCTTTTTCTCTTGCTAAGCTAGCAGGCACTCGGAGCAGAGTAGAGCACAGCATTTTTAAAGGCTCATGACTCCATTATAGCACGTAACTGAAACATCACAGAGAATCTGTGCACTATTTATTCACTCTTCGTCACAATGATATGGCTTTGACATTCACATCACGAACAGCCTGGGACAAATGAAGCAAAAAGAGGGACTGGCAAATAGCAAAATGGAGGTCTTCTGTGGGAGCAGAGAGAAACCCCTAAAGACTTCGGCTGCAGAAGCCTGCCCACAATGTTTCCGCTACCAGACAGGGCTAAGTGAAATACCATTTAGCAAGTTTAAGTGTATGCATGGGATACCAGCTGAAAAAGCTGCCTATATCTTGACTGTTCTACCTCAAAGTGCTGAAAGATTTATTATAGATTTGAGGGCTTTGGAGGCAGTACCTTCAAATCAGATCTTACAATGCTCAGTGGCAGAGGTGTGGGGTAGTGGTCTTCTCAGGTAACATGTGGGGTTGAGCTAAAACCCACATGTTACCTGAGAAGGAAAAAAATTCCTTCCTAAAATGAGAAAGCTTATACTTCCTTCTTTGCAGAGCTTGGATTAGTCAAACCACGATGCCGTGTTGAAGTGACGATCATGATAGATCAATAATCATTAATATTTTATGTTTTACAGAGATCTGGGTTTTGAGACAGTGAACTCACAGCAGCATCACAAATACAGGCATGAGCATGACCATTTTTGGTCAGAGTTTTTAACTTTAAAATACTGCAGATAAGGCTCAGTTGTCATGAGTCACTGGACCCACACACACACCTTCCTTTATAATAGCCCTGCCATCAAACTATGCCCTCTTACAGCTAGAAAAAATGGTGGAAGAAAGCAATCTGTTCACAGTGAAATGGCCCTTTACCAACACCAAGATGTTCTGTTGCTCACTGGAATTCTGTCAGTTGCTTACTGTGGATATTCTGTCTCAGTTTACTACAGGAAGCTACAAATGTTAAGAGAGTTTCTCCAACTACCTTTTAGTAGAACTACCTGTTAGTAGTTCTGAGGGTGTATTACCAAGATAACACTTCAGATCCTTCTCTAAATAGATTCAGCTGATCATATTAAATTTTGGAGGAAGTTGAAGAAAATGTCTGTCTTAGAAACTGAAGGATATAGAATATCCACTGAAGTCGCAAACAAAATTACTCTTTTTTTCTTTTTCCAGTTCTCTCTCTTCCAAAGGAATTCTGCCTTTGCCATGCATATAAAAAGGGGTCCCCGGCTCCTAGTGGTCTCCATCCATTCAGCTACTGCTATGTGATCTCAAAATTCCTTTACTTCCCATGGTGATGGGTGGTATGGTAAAAATAAATTTTTAAAGAATAAATCATACTTGTATATCTCTGTTGCCTCAAGGCACAGGAAGAATTATGCCTTGTGTTACATTTCTAGAGTAGCATCTCTTGGCTTCCAAGAGAAATATAGCTTGTACTTCAGCAGTTAAGAAACAGAATGTTCTGCTGCAGGACCCATAGAAACTCTCTGAACTTCTCTGGGCTTCTGTGGACAGATACTCCCAAGGATGTATCATGAGCACAGCACAGAGTCATCTCTTCAAGTGGACTTTAAATGCTGTTTGCTGCCCTCTTCCTCCACACCTTCATTCTCAAGCATGAGATGGCTAGCAGGATTTCTTTATTTATTAATTTTTCTTTTTTGCGATTGTGATGCAATATTAATTACAGGACTATCCTGACCACTGCAGGACATGGAGCCAGCTGGTCTCACTTCTCTGTGTGAGTAATAAACACCGTGCACATTTCCTGTTTCCTGATTTCACATTGAGTATATTTATATGGATGTAGATTTGATGGTTGATTTCAACATTTATCACTGTTTCCCAGATCATTTCCGGCTTTCCTTCTGCCAAAAGCACACTTCTTCCTGAACTATATCAAAGTAAAGTACATTTCTGGGTGGTGAGCATTTGTTTCCGGGCAGGTAACACCCAGCAGAAGCAGATAACTCCTGAGAGCTGATGTTTCAGCATGCAGATATTTTTGCAGAGCCACTAAATCCCAACACAGCTCCTGCCTGTCCTACTGAAGCTGGCAAAAACCCAGCTCTTTGCCAGCTGGTATGGATCAAACTTTTCCTCACTCTTCATTTACTTTGAGCTATCTGCCATACGGCAGTTGGTGGTGTGATTAAATGTAAAGAAAGAATGGGTCTGGATACAAGCACTGAAGTTACATGTTGTCCCTCATCTTCACCTGTGCACTGTATTTCCAGTGCTTGTCCAGTCTTATTTCATGTCTAACAAATATGTGATGGCTTTTCTTTGCATGTAGGATAATGCTTTTGACATTAACAGATAAAAAGAAATATTTAATTAATAACCTTATTGTTATAAGGTCAGCATATTATTTGCTGATTCTTTTGTTCTTGTTTGGGATAGGTTTTTTATAACTCTTCAAGTTTGGGCTACTTATATTTTACCTTGATTAAGCAATTCGACATATTTTAAAAATATTTATTTTTCAAAATAAACCCATTTGCAGAAGATGGCATTTTGATGACTGTACAAACTGAAGTCTTTTTCTCCAGTAAAGAGTAAACTCTTCCAGCATGGACATGAGTCAGATCTGCACAAGTTCACTAGTCTGGATTGACCTACTCCTGGATGTACAGCTGTCACGGGTTCAGCAGTAGCAGTCATTTTTTCTCCTTAGTAGTTGGTGCAACACTGTGTTTTTGACTTGTGGCCTGAGAACAGTGCTGATAACACCAGTGTTATTAGTTATGGCTTAGTGATGTTTGGTCTGGCCAAGGACTTTTGGAGCCTCATGCTCTGCCAGGGAGGAGGGG
>JANRGW010027425.1:0-42291 GCA_024733675.1 Psilopsiagon aymara | reverse complement strand
TAAACTGTTCTTATCTCAACCTGTGGGAGTTGCATTCTTTTGATTCTCCATGTAGCAAACTGCGTGGCTGATTTACGCCTAAACCACAACCCTAGCTTTCATTGCAGAAAATTTCAGTTTGGGGGATACAGCATTTTTTTTACTACAGGAGCTACTTAGCAGAACATTTCTGTATGGTTCTTAAAATCGTATTTGCCTCAAAAAGTAATTACAATTTTGGTGTATGACAGGTCTAGTAACATGCCTTAGGTCGCATAGCTAGTTGGTACCATTCCTGTAGCAAGAGAAAGATGGATTTTATGAATTTTGGCTGATATGAACTTCATGCATGACAAACCCAAGGTCAATTTGACAACCTACAGGCAAATTTCAATGGAATGGGAAAGTGGCTAGGTCTTTTTTTATTTCTTTCTTTTATATGCTAACTCTGGATTTATACTGATTTTTACTACAAACTACAAGCCTTGACTAGATAACCTTAATGACAGTGAGAACAGCTACCTTTGGAAAAAAAAACAACCACTACTAAAACAGGCATGCTCTCTACATCTAACTAGTAGGACCCAAACGGGGGTTAATTATTAAATGACACTTTCAGCCATGAGATAAACAGAAATTAATATGCCTGTGTCATAAGTTTAATTAATTATTATTTAATTCTTAATATGCCTGTGTCACTTATATTCACGAAGCCCAAGTACATATGCTGCAGACAGTAACTCATCTTCTGGTGACTGTCTTGAAGGCTTCAGCAGAATATGTGGCTGAAGCCCATTTGCAAGATGCATCAGAGTAATTTATATGTATGTAGCGGCTGGATGGCCGCACACAAAGAGTTGTGCTCAATGGCTCTATGTCCAGCTGGAGGCCAGTAACGAGTGGTGTCCCTCAGGGATTGGTGCTGGGACCGGTCTTGTTCACCATCTTTGTTGGTGACATGGACAGTGGGATTGAATGCACCCTCAGCAAGTTTGCCGATGACACCAAGCTGGTGGTTTGGTCAATACACTGGAGGGAAAGTGACATCCAGAGGGACCTTGACACGCTTGTGAGGTGGGCTGATGCCAACCTGATGAAATTTAACCATGACAATTGCAAGGTCCTATGCCTGGGTCAGAGAAATCCCAGGCACAACTACAGATTGGGCAGAGAAGAGATTCAGAGCAACCCTGCAGAGAAGGACTTGGGGGTGTTGGTCAATGTAAAAATGAACATGATTCTGCAGTGTGTGCTCGTAACCCAGAAAGCCAATTGTATCCTGGGCTGCATCAAAAGGAGCGTGACCAGGAGTTCAAGGGAGGTGATCCTGCCCTCCTACTCTGCTCTTGTGAGACCCCACTTGGAGTGTTGTGTGCAGTTCTGGTGTCCTCAACAGAAAAAGGTCATGCAACTGTTGGAACAAGTCTAGAGGAAGGCCACGAGGATGATCATGGGGCTGGAGCATCTCCTGTATGAATATAGGATGAGAAAGTTGGGTCTGTTCAGCCTGGAGAAGAGAAGACTGCATGGAGACCTCACAGCAGCTTTCCAGTATCTGAAGGGGCCTATAGGGATGCTGGGAAGGGACTCTTCATTAGGGGCTGTAGTGATAGGACAAGGAGTAATGGGTTCAAACTTAAACAGGGGAAGTTTAGATTGGATATGAAGAAGAAATTCTTTACTGTAAGGTTGGTGAGGCACTGGAATCTGTTAGTGGGGGAAGGTTGTGAGTGCTCCATCCCTGGCGGTGTTCAAGTCCAGGTTGGACAGAGCCTTGGGTGGCATGGGTTAGTGTGAGGTGTCCCTGCCCATGGCAGGGGTGGTGGAACCAGATGATCTTAAGGTCCTTTCCAGCCCTAACTATTCTATGATTCTATGATTATCAGAATATAAATATATAAAAGATAAAACAAACAGCTAATTAAGCTGTGCTGTCTAAAAGCTAAATATCTTCAAAGAGTTATATTGCAAGTAAATTCAGAACATAATAAATGATATTTGGATTAATAAAATAGTTTTAGGCATTGCCATATTTCATCCCATTGCACTGAATTTCACATGTCTAAGGAGCAGCTACTTTTACAGTGATGTAACTTCGGCAGTTAACTGGGAAAGAGGAAGAAACACAGGTCATTTAGAAGACAAAATAGATTGCGAGAGGCAGAAGTAAAATAACTGCATATGTGATCATTTCATGTGCTTTTTTGGGGAGAAGAGATTTTGCTTTCTTTTTTACACCTTTCCTTCTGATTCTTTAATGTCTTACTCTTTTCAGGAAGATGGCAGAATGCATGCTGATTTTTTTTAAACCTAATTTTGATCAATAAGTAGAACCTAATTTTGATCAATAAGTAGTGGTTATTACAAAATAGACAAAGATGGCTTTGGCAAAATTATGAGTCTTTGGGCTTGATCCAAGTTCTGGCTCCACAGGTGCACATTCTCTGAGAACACCAGAAAAGGAGCAACTTGGTAATACTGATCAGCAGCCTTTTCTCCCTTCTTCTTTTCGGAAACTCAGCTTGTCTTCAGGAACACAGGCACAGCTGTTGCTCATGAAATGGTTGCAGCATGTTGACTGTCTAGACAGGTGCTATTTTATCACAGAATCGTAGAATAGTTTGGATTGGAAAGGACTTTAAAGATCATCTAGTTCCAACTCCACTGCTATGGAAGTGGCAGGGACTCCTTCCTCTAGACCAGGTTGCTCAAAGCTCTGTCCAAGCTGGCCTTGAACACTTCCAGGGATGTGGGGCATCCACAGGTTCTCTGGACAACCTATTCCAGTACCTCACCACCCTAATAGTAATGATTTTTTTTTTCCTGATGTCTAATTTAAATCTACTCTGTCAGCTTAAAGCCTGTCCCTTCTCCTTCTGCACATGCCCTTGTAAGAAGTCGCTTTCCAGACTTCTTGTAGGCCTCCTTTAGATACAGGAAGACTGCTATAAGGTGTCCCTGGAGCTTTCTCTTCTCCAGGCTGAACAAGAGCAAATCTCTCCGACTGTCTTCATGGGAGTGGTGCTTCAGCCCTCTCATCTTTGTAGTCCTCTGGGTGCAAGTATTTAATTACTGTTGAAGCTCATGAACAGCTTTCAGTCATGTTACTTGTACTTTTTGGCCCAGATAATCTGGATAGCAGTCCAGGTGCTGTATGAATGGTGTTTGATCTTCTAATATGTGCTTTTAAAATCCTGATGGTAGTATTAGAACTGTCATTTGTCTTACTTCTGACCTCAGAAGGACATTAACTTCCCTTTCATGACTGGGAAGAATATATAGTCAATGTGAAGTGCTTTCATTCTCTGTACTTTCCTAGAGAATAGCATTCAAGAGGTTTGAGGCTTTTGAAGTATTATTCTTTATATGTGCTCTAATCAGGTCTTTTATTGGGGATTCATTTTGTCTTCCTTTGCATTTACACTCTGAGATGGCTTCAAGGCCAGGTAGAAAGCAGTAGAGATATTTCATCTATGGTTGAATTCATTGTTTTCTTTCTTTCTTGGATATTTACACCCCAGTCTCTCAGAGAACATCTGCCTAATCTTGATAGGCTGAAAATTAGAAAAAATTGAATTTGTATCTCTCTGTTCAGGAGTGTTTCCTTGCATGTGTTTGTAGCTTGGGAATACAACCAGGTCTGCAACTATGCTTGGGTAACAATAATCAAGCAGTAGCCAGGACAGCTTTCTTTTATTTGAATTTGGCTGTTGGTATGTGGCCTTCACATTTGGCTGCCAGATCCCCACCTCCTAATCATCTGAGAATCTGAATGTTGCAGGCCTTTCTTCTTGGGACTATGTCTTAAATATATTTGGAAACAGATAGTTAGCTATTAGCTGAAATCTTGCCTGATCATTATGTCATTAAAATTGCTAACTCTCAGATTTTCAGCAGATTCTGAGATGCTGATCATGCTTTCAAAGCTCCTATATAATTTGATAATCATCTAACCCTCTGCATACCAGTTTTAGATAGAAATGCTAAAGTTGGGATTCTTCTGATTTGAGAAGGCCTATGAGCATCTGTGGATGCTTAAGATATAATCAGAAATATTTCAGTGGGATACTTGCCTTTGCCAGTTCACAGAAATATCATATGTGCTCAGAGCACCGGAAATTTGCATGTCTTCTCTAGTAGCTGAAGAAAAAGGAATAAATAATTGTAAATGGAAATGTGCAAATGAAATTTTACTTCAAAATGCTTCCTGTAGTACAGCTATAAGATTGGAACTGCACTTAATATTAAGCTATGCAACAGTCTCTTCTTCATTATGAAGCATGGTCAATTTGGCCAATGTGAAGTGTATGCATAGGTGTCACCAAGTTCAGTAGTACAGGATGAGGGATCCTAAGAATGGCCTTTGATTTTCAAAGAACAGCTGTCTGTTGCTTTTTGACAGACAGTCTTTACTTTATAAAGGACAGACTGGAAAAGTCTGTGGGCAATAAAATATCTCTGAACTGCACAGCTCTGGATTTTTGTTGTGTTTTGCATTGGTTCTGTTTTCTTCTTTTTGTTTGCCAGTTCAAACCCAAGATTCTAAATAATGCTACTATTTCATTTACTGTTATAAGTAAAAGAAATAATGGTAATGAACTTCTTGCTGTTAATTAAAATAAGAAAATTGAGAGAGGTCTGACAATAAAACCCCATAACTTATGAGTTGAGGGATGTGTATGATTCAAAGTTTGCAGTTGATCTCCACCTATGAAATGGAATGGTAAAGAACACTAAATATAATTCTCACCCCCAAGCTTTGCAGATGATTGGATCTGCGTCTGACATACACAGAACTGTAAATTCAAAGCCTAGTAAATATGGAAACCTGCAATTGGAGCCAGGAAACCAGTTGCATGCAAAATTCAGCATGGCTTAATTGTTAGCTTTGATCATGGGATAGAGGCCAATTTTTTTTCTTTTTCTTCAAGTCTTATGTAAGTGCACTTTCAGAAACCTCACTGTCTGTGTTTTGAAACTGAGCAGGGTCCTATTTTACATTGTAGCTGTAGTGGAATTATTTGTGGGGAGGATCTCTGTTCTGTGTTTTTGGCTTAGCTCAAGAAGACACAGGCTGAACTCTGTATGTCTGTAAACCAGTAATATCATATCCTATTGCTTTCAAAATGTTAGAGAATTTTGCAGGTTTTGCTAGTCAAAACCTTGTTGATTTCACAGAAAAATAATAAGAGAAAGTGGGAGATACATGGAGATCCTACAGGCCTTTTATGTCAAAGACCTGGTTAAAGATTTCTGTACAGCAGAGTAGAAATGCTATCTCATTTTCACAGTTGTTTACTGTGTTGTTATGTTGATGGACTGCTTTCTAAGAAAGTGTTGGTGGTGGGAAATGGAGGAGAAAAGGGGAGATGTCAGAAAGTGTGTACAAGTAGTCTGTGGAGTTAGAATATCCTGGTAAGGAGGGACACTAGTTCAAATACCAGCAGGGACAGAAGGAGTGAACAGGAGTACATAGAGCCAAGGTAGAAAATGGCTGTTATTGGGGGTAAATGGGTTGCTCAAAAGCAAATTTTTCTGGTGCTTGTGGACCAGAAAAAAAGTGGAGATTCAGCTGCTAAGAAGAAATGCTAGGGCAAGTTCAAGGCCTGTAAGGAGGTATTAAGTGGTTGGGTATGTATTGGAGAGAGGGGATCCGCAACATCAAAAATTTCTGTAAGGTATATCTGTAGGATCCTACTATGTCAGAGGTAAGAAGGTGCTGTGCTGTATGGGAGAGAACTCGACTCACTGCTGTGAAATGGGAGAGTGTAAGTGAATGGGTAGAGATTTTGCACATAAACTGGTACAGTGGAAGACAAAATGATTTGGAAGACACAGCGTCTCTGGGAAGGGGGAATGAGGCTTTGAATAAAGGTTGATTTGGACAGACAGGAAGTGTGGAGGATAGACTTGGGAGGAAGGCAAGAAACCTTTATGGGATGCTGCAAACTCAGCTTACAGAAGCTACAGAGTGTGTGACCCTCTCGTTAACTTCATTTCACAATGTTCCCTGCTTGCTTTGTGTGGCTTCCAAATAACGCATGACATCAGCAATCTTAATAAAAAACACCTGCTTGGTACGTTTTATGTTCAGCTCCGTTAAACAATCCTAATCCAAAATATCCAATGCTATCTGGAATAATTAGTTTTCCCAAAATTTGCTGAGCTTTGTTAAATGAGTTCTTTCCTTAAGGAGAAAAATGTGAATTTATATGCTTTATGTTTAAAAACCATCTTTCAACTGTTTGACTTTGTACACTGATAAATACCTTTGTCAAAATTACCTCCTGATCCTTCTCTTGAACCTAGTCTACTTTTAGCCATGTGCATGACCTGTGTTTCAAGAATAGATTAATAACTTTTCCATACTAGGGAGTCATAGAGTGTAAATGGCATAGATCTAGTGGGAGGAATGTCTCTTTAAGCTTCAGATTGCCTGCAGTCTTTCAAGTCAGACAAGAAGCTATGTTTATACATCCCTCAGCACAAGGAAGAAGCTGCTGTGGGCCAAAGATAATTAGTATCAGCAGTTAAACCAGCTGCTTCAAGAAAATAAGTCACATCAGAAATAATTGCTTAGCTTTCTACTGTTGTGCTCCAAAAAGCCTCAGGTTTTGATGTTCCTACCTGTTAAATATTACTTTAATGTCTCTCAATATGTAAGAAATATAAGAAAGAACACTCTTGTGTGCTGTGCTACTTTGAAAAGCTGATTCCAGATTTTCTTTAGCTGTGACAGAGGTTCACAAAGGTATCAGTACTGAAGAAATAGTTGTAGGAGCATGTCTTTCATGAGGAGGGCAATTTTCAGTGTAGAACCACAGTAAAAAGTAATAGCTCTTTCCTGTGGCTCCCTTAGTCTCCAGTTTAATCTGTTAGCAACTGAAGAGCACTTGCCCCAAGGTGGATATTCCATTTTGAGTTGAATGGAGCCATTTGCAGGGTTTTTTTGAAACTTTTTATCTTATAAAAAAAGTAAGGCACAGGGCTGGTTTCTGAAAACTTATTTTAGGACAAGGAAAGCCTCATGACCCTGAGGCTTTGCTGATTTAATCAGTAGAATGTCTCTGGAGTCTAGCTAGGATAAATTAAAGGGCATGGGGTCTGCTGGTTGTGTTGCAAATTTTCCAGACTGCTTTTTCTGAACAAGCCAGAAAAAGAGCTGCCTAAAGGGACACATGAATACAGGTTAGAGGAATAACTTTCCAACATAGAAGTTCTGTTTTTTTTAAGGGACAAAAATAAAAGGACTAAAAAGTGGGTACAATAGAGCCCGGTGGAGAGAAGGTATGAGGTTGACCTTTGTGTGCTTTCAATTGGTTGTGCAGCATGATAGGGAAGTTGGGTGGTCTTCTGAGACCACTGGGCCATCCTTAAAATCTGCTGCCAGTGCTCAAAATCTCAGGTAGTGTAGTCCCTGTGCAAAGCTTAAAACAGGGAGTTCAGTCTGGAACCAAAAAGTGTGTGAGATGTCTTTCTTTGGTAAAGGATTTCTTGTTTAAGTCATCTGGAAAGAAATGGGAGTAAATTACTTTTGTTTACACTTAATAGTCTGTAATGAGTACTGCTCTCCTTTGTTGCCTTCTTGCACATGTTGGTGTCTTCCAGACTCTTTTGAGGATGGACCATGAGAGCATTACGAAACCTAGTAGAAAATAAAAAACTATTTTAAATAAATCTCTACAGATTAATGACCCAGACTTCTTCAGACACACCTGTTTGCATCTACCTCTTCACCTTTCACCCCCTATTTTCACATTTAGGTATGGGTAGCTGTGGTGTAAAACAGAGATGTATATTTTTTTCTGCTTAGGACATGAGAAAGGGCGCAGGGCTCTCTGTTTCAGCAGCTGTCCTCAGAGGCCACTGTGCTAACTGTATTTACTTATTAGTGGGTTGTTTTGGTTAGGCTATTCCCCCCACCACCACTGTATTGTTGCAATTCTGCTGTAATCAGTGAACATGCTTTCCCTTTCCTACACCAGCAAAAAGTTTGGCCCAAGAGAATTTCATGGGTTATTCCTTTATGACCTCTAAATTCCCCAGGTTCAGATTTTTTCCTACATGGTTCTTCCATTATCATCTAGCTCTGAATGCATCTTCTTGGAATGCAAAGTAGTAGAAGTATATGCAACATGTTTTCTGGGGCATAAGCCATAAACCTCAGAAATGAATTTGCTGCCTCTCTAACCCAGAAGCCATTGAAGAAATTATATATGGATGAATAATGAAAATATACTGCAGTCAAAGCAAAGCTGCAGATTCTTTCTGACAGCAACCAATGCTTAGTTTTCATTTGCACATTTCTGAAGTGATGATTAATCAAATGAATTGTACAGAATTGCCCATGTAAATCTGACATTCATAAACAGGAATTATTTTGAAGTTTCATAACGTTTTCCAATGTTCAGATCCAAACTTTTGTGATGCAAATAAATACCACACATATATACCTTTGTTTCTCAAATTTCCAGTAGTTCTGGAGGTAGAAATTTCATCCACTTGAAAACAGCATCTGTCTCTGCAACAGCTTACTCATAGCAAGAGCAACTGTGTTTCTTCCAAACAGTAGCAGCTCTTTTTTTTTTTTTTTTTTTTTTTTTTTTGTCTGTTTCTGAATCATTCTGATGCTCTGTGTTATGATGAGGAGTAATGGGTCCTTCTTTAAAAATTAAAATACTGGCCTTCCTGATTGCAGCTGTTGAGGCTTTAAGATAAAACAAATATCGAGCATATCACAATGAATCCTGAAAGCTAGTAAAGCAATGAAACAACATGATCAGAAACTGCAGAAATGCACACATGGAAATCATGGCTTGAGGGCTGATACAGTTTTTGCTGACTTTTCTTCCGGAGCTTTTCATGTGGCAGCTACTAGCACTAGGTAGAGAGGGCAGGGAATAGCACACTCACCCTTCAGTGCTTGAAGCCTGTGTAGTTACTTGACCTCCCTGGTTCTCTGCTTTTAGCTTTTTTCCTAGAAATGAGGCAGGGGTGAAAATCACTAATTAATAGATGAGCGTATACCAGATACCTGTAAATTGTTACTTAGGCATGCTAATTTTTCAGGAATGGGATAGTAGCTCCTAAAATTTTCATGAATCTCATAGCTATGATCCGTGTTCTGGATTTAAGTCTGCCAAAGCAAGGTATCTTCCACTTACTGTGTATTTTTAGTAATACAGCTATTTGCATTTAAAAAAATACAGCTATTTAGGCTCTGCTACTCATGTACTTTTTCATAATAAGTTTGTTGCATAAAGACTTTTTTTTTCTTTTTTTTTTTTTAAGCAAAACAGCCAACATGGGTCCACATAAACTTTTCCGAGACAATAGACTCTGAGGTTGTAAACACATGCTTGTGAGCCTATTAAGATTAAGAGAATTTTCATTTGAGAAGAGAAAAATCCTGTGATCAAGAAAATACAGTCACAGTAATAACAAAGGAAACAGAAAATTACTGTCAGTGTAATTATTTTGGGAGTCTCACATCTCTGTATTGCCCAATGCTGCCTCTTTGTGACGACCTTTATTTCAGGGCAGAATACATAGTTCAACCAAACTGAAATGTAAAAGTGTCATAACTCAGGAAAGTTTGTGTTAAATTTTTACTTATTATGTTATTCAAAGAAAAAAAATCCTGTGCAAAATTAGTTTTGAAATCCAGAATTGGTACAGAATTGAAGTTAGTGCAAGGACTTCCAAATATTATCAAAATAGCTGTTCCTCAGAGGATCACAGATATGAAGATTACCTGTGTAACTTAGTTCTCATCAGCCTAGAAACATACATAAAATGTGTGGTGAAGTTTTAGTAATTTAGCATTGTTCCTATTACCAGTTAACCCTACAGCACCAAAGATCATTGGAAAAAAACAATTTAATGGCTCCACCTTTCTAACATGACATTTCAAACAGATGATGTGTAAATGTTTGAGTGTTTATTTTCTGACTTTTGTTATTATCAGCATTGTGTTATTTTCCATTATTCTACCTGTGATGAAGATAGCATATGTAAATAAACCTGAGAAGAGATGAAACTGGGGACAGTTTGTGTATGTCAGTGAGCATTTAAGTTAATTAACCAGCTGGTCCTTCATCCCAGTTCCTTATTTTCCCCTCTTTTCTTCCCAGAGCAAGAGAGATTCTTCCTGACTGACTGCATGAAAAGGGTTATGCCATTCTAGTGGCCAGATGGCCTGACCACAAAATCCACTGTTAGCCTTACCTGTCTCTGAAGGGAAGCTTCCAGCCTCAGGACTGTTCCTTCAGAGTCAGTAAGGAAACAGTGCTACAGGCACTTTCAGAAGTTGACCTGAAACTTTGCAGGCAGCACTTTTTTTGTAGAAAGGGCTGTTCATCTGACACCTCTAGTAAGTGCCTTCTTCCAAAACATACCAGGATAAAAGAACTGAATAGCCCAAAGGTGTGCACAGATGATGTAGGACACACACAGCGTTGTGCTACCACCTAAAGCACACACACTTGCACTCCTACTATCCTCAGGCTGAATTTTGGATGCAACATTTGTTCTGGTGTATCATCATGCCAGAGTTAGGTTTTGTTGTACATGAGTTTTATCTTTCTCTAACTCTTGTAATTCTTTTGTTCATGTAGGGCAAGCACACAACATTAAGAAACAGAAGTAAATGCTGGAGCTTCTTTTATTTGAATCAGATACTCTGATGGGGAAGGAAAGCAAATGTAATGGAAAACTGTTCTTATTGTCCTGTCCATGTCATTCTAACTTATTTTCCTTATATAGTGAATTGCATCTTTAGTCAGTATACTTCAGCTCTCTCTCACTGACACCAACCTTGTTCTGTTGTTGTCAACTTATAGAGGCTTAAGGTTTGGCCTACTGTATTTGCTCAGTCCTCAATTTATTGACAACTTTTCCTCTTTGAAAATTTACTTGAGCATGCTGTGAAGATGTTTTGGAAAAAAGGGCTGCTTCCTTCTTCAAGGACAGACTTTTAGTCTACTGCTAAATCAGTTCTTGTAAAGGATTTTCGCAAATTTGAATTATGGTATTTGTACAAAATCCTTGGAGTACTAGTTTTATGCATTTTCTTACTTTTCAAGAAGGATTGAGTACTTATGACTTCACCACAGAACCTATGATATTTGTTTAAAAAATATATTGTAAGATGTCTGCATTCAAAATGCACATTTGATGAATGTACAATGTGTTTTCTAGTCTGTTTGTGTCGCTGGTAATGTGTGACAGAAGCTTAAGTTGTAAATTAAATCCATCCCTAAAATAATAGGTGACAAGGCAGTTTAAGATTTAATTCCCATTGCATGAATCATTTCATTTTCACATGTCTCTTTACAATTGATTGGACACACTGATATTTTAAATGTATTACAAATTTAATCAAAGGCATTGAATAAGATACACAGTATTGAAATTACATCCAGGAAAACATCTGGGACTATGGAGTGGAAATTATTCTTGCATAAAAATTAGAGATTCTGTAGTTTACTAGTTTAATTGAATATTGAAGCTCCTCAGAAGTTTAAATGGAGGGTCAACTCATGGCATTTCCCAGATTTCAACTCAGTGCAGTGATCTTGGACAGGCTTGTGCGTTTGAAGGATGACTCCATTGGACTTTTCCCTGTGCCATCTGTTGAGAGTGCTCAGATGAGATCAGGAAGACCAATCCCATGTACAAAGTCATTCAGAAGTATTATCAGGTTTGGGGGTCTAAGGCTTCAGTCTTGCAAATTTGTTCGCACAGACATGTCTATTACCTTTTGAAGAGCTATACCTTAGCACTGTCGAGACATAATACTCTGAAGGTATCTGAAGCTTCCTGTGTTCTTTATCTTCCTGTGTTAGTATATGATCTATGTCAAGTTTAAAAAATGTACTTTCTTCTCTTGAAACCAAGCTCCAAAACATTATTTGCTCCATTTGGAAAACATGCCAGACTGTGATAACAGTGAGAAAAATCAGTAGATATTAAAGTTCAAAGTTCCATTTAAGTGACTAAGTATCTTCAAATAGTTAAAAAAAATGACCTCATCTACAGTCCATTCCATAGTATTACTATTATATTATGGATATTATGGATATTTTTGTACTGATTTTTTTTTTTCCAATAATTTAGACTTAAGAAGTAGAGACTGAAGAAATTAAAATTAAACAGAACCGCATAATTAATATATATAATTTCCTTATTATGCTTAGAATCTACACAGTTGTATTTACATGTTAGAATGCCACTAGAATGAATTTTATAAGTTGAAAATATCAGCAATTTCATCTTTATCACTCCTTAATAAAATCTCAGGTGTGCAGTGCGTGCTGAAAGAAATTGACAAGTTTATATAAGTTGACGAGTTTATATAAAACATTTGGTAAAATCAATTGCATCTGACCTTAGAAAAATTTCCAATTATTGTTTATGAAACAGGTTATCACACAGATAGCTATATTAATCTTTTATGTTAATATTTCAGATCAACTTCTTGAACTCTATAAAAGCAACCATACTCTGCCAATATATGGAACCAGGATGGTCTTGAGTTCCTCTGCTAGAAGCCTTCCCTTGATTTGCTTTTTCATCATTTTGGAAACAGTTTACACTGTCTTAACCTAAGTGTCCATATTTAAGTGTAAATGAGGAAACAATAAGTATTGAACTGTTATAAATCAGTAGCAAGAGGTTTCTTTTCCCATAGTCTCTTACTCTATAGACTTCACTGCTGCAATTTGCACCCTGGGTGGTTTCGTTGAATGCCTGTGCTGTGCCTTAGTCATAGACTACTCCAGAGATACTTTAGGATACAACAGACAGAAATGCCCAGGCCTTAAGATAACATAAATGAAATGATTGCTACTCAGGAGTTGATAACCTGGAGCTCCCCTTTACCCTTCCTTTAATCATTAGGATAAGGTTCATGGAAAGCGAAATAAGGTTATTTCTGCAGAACAGTTGATCAATGACATACTCCTCTGTAATGTGCTCTTGAAAGCAAATTATCAGAACTGGAACTGATTATGGAATACAGGATGAAGAATACTGTAAATTACAGGACACTTATTCATAAGTTCATGCTTTCTTTGACATTTGTCATGTACCAGTCTCTTGAGTTTCCTTGCTCTAGCCTAAGCTGGAAAATACATTTTGAAAAAGTTCAGTCCTTCATTTCATTTGATGCAGCAATATTCAAACCTGTTGTATTCCACAGTGACTATATAGAAGGTGTCATTTTAAAAGTTGCTTGTTCCTTTAGCTTGATTTGCTTTGCACAGAAGAGCAAACTGAGAAAAATCCAAGATTTGGTTTCCTATCAGCTCTGAAGTATTCTGCCTTGTCTTGTTTTGTTTTAAACTCAGATATGAGTAAGCTCCATAGCTGTAAGCCTGACTCTTTCTATGATTATGTGATGACTTCCCGCCCCTTCATTATGGGACAGTTTCAAGTCTTATCTTTTTGGGGGTTTCTTCCAAATGTTGAGATATTTATTTAGATTAATTTTAGTTTCTAATAATCTGATTGAAATGAGACAAGATAAAAAAAAAAAAAGCAAACAAAAATCTTCTTTCCACTGTAAGAAGAAAGTGAGTTAACATCAGATTTATTTGTTTGGGTTTCTGTTTATTTTCCTGGTTTGTAGAGGGTTTTTTGGTGGAGGAAGCTCGCTTTTAAAATGGGAGAAGTTTGAAGCCATCCCAATGTCTAGTTTAGAGAAAGATGAGCAATGAAAATTCATTGAAGTCTGGTTAAGGACCTGGTTAAAATTTTGGCTTTCTCTAACAGTAGAGAATGTGTTCTATTACTCACTTTCTTAGATTAGATCTAACAAATCTGTCAAAGCAAAAATACAAGTTATTTCCTTCTTGCATTTGTAATAGAGGCTGTTCTAAAGCTCATACTGAATTTGTGCGTCAGAAAACATTCTTGCTAGAGTTGCAGTGTTTAGGGTGATAGGGAAAACCTGAAGTCCTGTCTGTTTCTGGAAATATAAGCATCTCATTGCATTTCTTTTTTTATTTTTAACTTTTTTTTTCTCTCTTTTTTTTTTAGCTTCTGTGTGGCAGTCTTAGGGTAGAGGGAAAATTGTATCTCCGTTAATTATATTCTGTCTCTCCAATCATCTGCAGTTAGACACAGTAATTTCCTTTTCTTCCAGCTCTGTTTCTCACTGTGATATTTATGTGAAATTTTAAAGAGTAGTTTTCTTAAAATCCAGAGGTAGATATATTTACAACACAGGTAAAGTAATTCCTGTGAATGCTCTGTACTCGAGAAGGCTCTGGGTTTTTTGTTTTCTTTTGTTTTAACTCTGGAAACCTTAAAGGAGCCTGTAAGCATTTATGACGAAATTCGTCCTCCTTTCGTGGAAGATGTAAACATCCTTCAGTCATTCATGCTTTTAACATTTGAAAACAAAATACCTTCAAAACAGATGGAAAGGCTCATTTAATAAACAGAAGTTACTTTTGACACTTTTTGTTAAGAAAACTATGGAAGTTAAAAGCGTCACCAATGTATGCTGAACCTTACCAGAATGGGAGGAGCAGACTATGGGCCCTGTTAAAGTATCAGTGTAGAATCAGACGTTTTAGAGTGATCTATAATAGATGCAAGTTGGTTGTATACAATTGGGAATATGCACTTTATGTAAGTCTATGCTCATCATTACAGCATGACCTAGCTTCGGCAACTGCATAGTCAGTTAAAAGAAGAGCTAAGTCAGGTGAAAAAGGCTGTAGCTGTGCACTGCGAAACTAACCATTTCCTCACTGCTAACAGTAAGTGAGGTTTTAAAGAAATATCCTTATTAAGCCTGCAAAATGAAGAATCCATTAAAAAATTCCCTGCTTCGGCACTCCTGCCTATACAGTTTTAATTTGGTCTTTTTGCCATACATAAGGCTGATTTTAATTATGATCTTACACTTTCTTCTGAAAAGACCCCTGTTTCCTTTGGTGCACAAAATAGACAGTGCTCGTTTAATAACCTTTTATTAACTTCATTTTTTGTCATAAGGCCTTTTGTTCTCCATTACAAAAACTCTGTCTGAAGAGAGAATTAATTATTTCCCCTTTTGCTCTTTTGGCAGTGCCCATCACTGGATGTCTGAACATAGGCTTTTTTCTAGCTTCACACCAACCCCATGAGATGAGGGGCTGAAATGGTTCCCATCTTATACCCAGACAAAATGAGGCCCAAGGCAGATTTGAGTTGAAATTACACACTAGTTTTTCATATGGCAAGCCTGCATTTTTTCAGGTTCCTGGCTGTTGTATCACAGCGTTATAATTTCATTGTTTAGCTCCTTATGTAAGTTGCAGCTAGGATTTCTGCAGAGTCATATATCTGATGTCCATTAAACCAAAGCACAGAATTAATTGCTGCTAAGATTTTTATTTTTAACAATTACTCAGCCTTTGACAGAAAGAGGCTTAAAATCTGGGTTTTGGTCAGCTTTCACTTACTTTTTCTTCCTGGAGAACTCCGTTTCAACACTAGACCCAGCCAAGAAACAATGTTCCAAATACATGAATATTTTCTTGAGCTTCAGCATTTTTTTCATTCAAATCCGAGCTGACACATCTTCCCTCCACCTTTTCCCTTAACACCCAAAACCTGCATTTTTTGTCCATCCAAAACTTAACAATATTTCATTTCAGAAAGCAGAGGCTGTTTCCACAGCACAAACAGTTCAGTGTTTCAGAAGCAAATTATAGTCTGCTCCTTCCCTGGCTCTCAGACTGAGGGATTATTGAAACACCAGAAATTCTTTCTCCTCAGTGGTCTACTCAGTCACATGGAAAGCATGGTCTCCTGGCTTGCCCTGATATCTTTTCTCCTCTTTGTCCTAGCTGTCTCTGGTCCTTGCCCAATCCTCTCTTTTCCTGCCCTGAAATCTCTTTTCTGTGTTGCATGCAGCGAAATGGCTACTTGCTCATAGGGCCATAATGTGGGAATGGAGAGCACAGGGGACAGCATTTGCACTTGCTCTTCAGGTGTTGTATTGAGTTTGCATGACAAGGTCTTGGTAGCTGGGAGAGCTATAGTGGCGGCTTCTGTGAGAAGCTGCTAGAAGTCTTCCCTATGTCTGATAGAGCCACTGCCAGCCAGCTCCAAGTCAGGGTCAACCCATCACAGGTGCTTATTCTCCAGCAGCTGAGAATGTTGATCATGTGATCAATGCTGACATCTTCGGAGGAGTTTTTCTCTGCAAAATTGAAGAAAATTCTGCTGAGAATGTGTAAAATGTTTTTTTTCAAGTGTTTTTATCACGGTTGAATTAGAGCTGAGTTCAAGCAGATGAAATGGTGTGCCTTAGACCACTTCCTTCCAAATGTTATTCTCAGCATTTCAAAATATTATGAATGCTTCAAAACACTAAAATGACCTGAGAAAGTGTCACCTGATTTATTTATTTATTTAATAACAGATGGGGAGTGGAAGGAGCCAAGTAACAAAAAACAGTTCTCTAATCTCATGCCTTCAGAGGGACCAAATCATTTTGGTTGAAAATGTCCAAACAAATTCAGCCTGAGCCATACCATGAGCATAGGGAGCCTCAGTCTCAGAGGCTTTAGTACTTTATGACTTTCCTGGACTTCAAACAAGATCCTATAAATCAGAAGTATTATGCAATCTTAATAATAGGCTATGTTACCAGTCTGCTCACAACAAACCAATCAGCATAACTGAAATTCCTATGCATAGCGCGGTTATTCGAAATGAGTTTTCTGTGCCTTGCTGCTGGCCTTCCAGAGCATCATAAATACATTTTTTTAAAAAAAGCTTTTGCTCTTTAAACTCAACTTGATTTTCTGCAACTTTCCCCAAACCGTAGTGGATCATGTACTGCAAAACAAGTTTTAGTTATACTTGGCTTCTTACTCAACCTCTATAAATGATCCCTTTCTTTTAAATGATGGTCCCTGTAAACTTGATAATAACAAAGATGATATTATTGGAGACTGATTTTTCACACAGATGAGACAACTTTGTTCTGTCACTGCGTAAGAAGTCTGGGAAAATGGACCCAGTGGCTACTGTGAAAAATTTAGGGATATAATCTATAGATTTTTCTATCTACAGGCATCAGTATGCCTTTATCCCCAAGGTGCAGATGGAATTTCCAAATAAAGCAGCCTTTGCGATGAAATTTATCTCCTGAAACAAGCTTATGAATTACCCAAAACAGGCCTTGGGCACAGATAGAAACAAAATGAAAAACTTAAATAATGGCTGTGTCAGTAGTAAACAGGGCCTGGGTTTATCTTGATATTATTAGCATGTAACTCAAAATGGTACTGAGTTGATCTCATGGATGCATATTATGGCACCCAATGACTATTTACTTACCTTGATATCAGCAATGTATTTGGCCTAGAGATAAATGAGGGCATATTAACCTGGATTAAAACAACAGTGAAACAAGTTTATTGAGTTTTTAGCTAAATAATCCACTGAATTCAAGCTCATATTCTCCCACAGGCTTGAATTTTTACTGAGAGTTTACTTTAAATGACAAATTTGACTGCTGTTTAAAATTGATGTAGCTAACCCAGGTTAAGCACCCACAAACACAGGCACTCCTCCAGCAAAGACAGGATATGAAGCATATTCCCGTACAGTAGGATTGAAGTCTTGGAAAACCATTCATTTGCAGAATCAATGAAAAAAGTTGCCATGACTCACAGTCTCCTCTGAAGCTATCAGAAAAAAAATGGTTTCAGCCCTGAACACTGTAGGCAGTTGATTTATATCTCAGCTACTTCATTTTGATTTTCCTGCTTTCTACCATTCTCAGGGGCTATCGCAGTCTTTATTTCATCTTCTGTTTATTAGAAATATTCTGTGACTTTTTGGGAAACTCTGATGTGGCCATTTGTCAATTAATTAATTCTGTTAACAGATGCTGAACTTCCTAAATTAATTTTTAAGGAATCTATTCTATTTTCAAAAAGCCTCAAACTCAGTGAGACATCTCTGAAAATCAAGAGATACAAAATAAGTTTCAGGTTCTGCCATTAATGTGCTGTGAGACTTTCAGCCAGGTGTCTTCTGTCTCTGTTCTCTCACTTGTAAAATGTAGATAGCCCCATTTTTTTACCCAGCTGTGTTAAAGTACCTGGAAAACTAAATGCAAAGAATCATAATCATGTTATAATGCCTCTTACTGTGTAGCAAAGAAGTTTGTGTTGCAATGTTTTATAAACAACTCTGAATTCTCTGCAAGATACTGTTTGTAGTACTTGGAATCTATTATTACTACATACTTATTCTGGGCTTTTTATTTTTGATATAGACTGTATTTTGCTAATTTTGCTAATGTCTCCTGTGTGTTGTCAGACAGTCAGGACTTGTCTCTCTTTTATAGTTAGGTCCTGAAATCCACTGCTTATGAATCAAAATAAAGAAAAGAAGCTCCTGCAAGAAAAAAAAAACCAAAACAAAACAAAAAAACAAAGCAAAACCAAAGAGAAAACCAGCAGCATTTATACAGAATTTATTTTATAGGTCGATGAGATTCTCAACCAATGTAGAGTAACATTTTGTGAAATCATTTCCTTTTAGGTGATGACAGTTTTCAGGGGTTCAAAGTAAATACAAGTGGTATAATTCCATTTCCAGTCTTGCAATTCCTTACATAATAACAGACTGATTACTCTTTTCATTTCATCTTCTTGGACTATTTCTGTGTGGTACTGAATATTCACTGCTTCCAAGGAAATCGGAGTGTGCATGCTCGTTAACTCTCTGAACTAAATGCCTGGAGCACAAAGCTTTGTGATGTAACAGTGGATTAATTATAAGTATGATGCTTTTCTCTATGCATTTTGTTTTATTCTAATTAGGATAGTTTGAACAATTTTTATCACCCTAAATTTTAATGCAGGTTTTTCTGTGAAGTAGCTGTACCAATACTCTGTCGATATAGTAGAGTAGAATACCAGCGAGTAAATTTTACTCTGTTCTTGGGTGTTTTCAGAATTGACACAGGCAGGTGCAGTTTATTGCTCCAGGCCAGAATTGAGTCCTTTCTCATTTGTGGTTCTTCTGTGCGAATCTCTGTAGAAGGAAACTTTTTATGTTAAAATGTTTCCCTGCATCCTACCCTGCATGGAGTATCGTGAGATGAGCCTTAAATTGCTGGTAAAATGTGAGTTTTATGGTAATGGGTAGCAACCTATTGTCATACAAGACAGCTTGGTTTACAAAGAGTTAGTATTTCATATCCAAAAGCTTGAATTTATCCCTTCCAGAACTGGAGCCTGAGTTGAAGTTTTTAACTGTGGAATTGAACTCCACTTAGTATAGTATACCTGGATTCTACCTGTTATGTAATACCCTCTTGATTTTATTTAAATCTGGTTTTGGACTTTCTAGAAGCAGATAAAATCAAGCAAGTTCTGCAAAGATGAATTTTTTATGGCTCAGGTAAGTGCTCTACATATATAGCTTTTGAGCTATATTGCCATGGAAGCTTTAAGAAACGACAAGAAGAGTCAGCTGAACTCATCACTGTTTCTATGCTGGTAACACTGATGTTCATGGCAATTTAAAGAATTTACTGTTAGTTTGTATATAATTAGAGATAACCTTTTTTTGGCATGAGTAATTTGAGATTTAAGTTAAAATAATGGAAAATCAATTCTATGAGGGGAAATAAGATTATCCTTTTCTAAAAAACAGCTAGAGGAAAGGTATTTGTGTACTGAAGGATCATACGCTATTTGAAGACAGAACTAGCAAAAACATAAAAACATTTTTAAGGCCTTGGGCTTCGTGGTTTTTTAGTAATCTTTTAAGAACCTTGATATTTTTCCTAGAATTGCATTAATATCTGCACAGGGAGCAAGTGTTAAAGTGTGAAAGGTGGAACTGCTGGGAATTTGGGTAAGCAAGGCACAAGTGAAGGAACCTCACTCTAGCTGAGTCTGGGTGCTGCACTAGTTTCTTTGTTGAATACAATTAGCTGCACATCTGACGTCATCACAATGCCAATGAACATGTTTTATATATTTTGGAGCTTTCTATTGCTATCTTAAATTCACAGAGGATGAATGAATGTAGTTGTAAGCCTAGCTGGAGTTTAGTTCATTCAATTGAAGTGGCATAACCCACAGCTCTCATTGTTTCCAGCTTTGGAAATTCAGAGCATCCATTTGACGCTCTAAACCTGAGGACACCTCTTGCAGCAATACTTGCTTGGACTGGTGGAGGCACTTCGTCAGCTATGTGCTGCTTTTCCATGCATCTTCATTTGTGGATGTCACTGAATTCAGAGTATGGCACTGTGATGCTGCAAACCAGACTCTTGCATCAGCATGTTGATGCTTGTGTAGAGAGGCTTCAGTACTCCCACTGTAATGCTTATAGGGGATTGATAACTGTTGTTAATGGTGGTCTACATAAATGGTGCAGCAGAATTTCAGTCTCTACTGTATCTGCTGTACACTGATGGCCTGTGTTAAAATGTACAATAGGATGTGGCTGACACTAGCTATCTGGTGTTTTGTCAAGAAAATTTCTCACTGTGGACTAATATGCTGAATCAATGACGGCTGCTGAACTTTCACTGAATATTAACTTCTACTGTTTTTCACAAACATGCTTAGCAAAGGTGATCATGCAAGTCTGAGCTATTGATCGAAATGGAGATCTGCTACCACTTACCAGGGTCGGTTCTTCCTACAGGGAATGCCAAGCTAACGCTCTGATATGCTTTTTCAGTGTCATGGTGATTAGGATCTGTGAACTGGTCTTTATCTGATGTCTGATGGTTTCATTTACCTTCCAGGATAAAGCCATCTTTTCTTGTGGGTGGTAAATGTTAGTAACTTACTATCAGATCTCTTTGATGTTGTACTGGTTTTTTGTTTGAACTATTCTACAATTCTGATAAAATTAAGGGTCAAATTTAGCAGTTGCTTCCCATTAACTCTAGAGTAAGCCTTTCTGATACAAACAAGATTGTTTGGATGCAACTAGTTGAAGAATTGGATCCTGTACTCTTGCTCAAGAAAGGAGTCAAAAGGTCAAAGTCCACCTAAAGATTCATGTTATCATATGAAAAGCAAATAAAGGAGATGGGAGTCATGAGGCTGAGTGAAGGATGATGGGTCATCATCTTGGGCACTCCCAGATGATGGCACGTGAAAATCCCAGAGGGCATTTCCAGACACTGGATCTAGAGATATCGTAAATCAGTTGACTCGGTAGACTAGTGAGTTAAAGCAGCAGCTATCCACAGTGTGTGGGACCACAGCAACAGGAAGTTTTATTGAGATATTCCTTGCTTCAGGCTGGAGAGGGCAGAGGAGGCATCCTGTATTTGTGCCCAAGAAACTCGCTGTGCAAATGCTGCATCCTTTTCCCATGAAGTAGTTCCATTGGCTGCAGTCCACTAATTTGGATTAGTACAACTTTGAGCATTCAATTTCTCATTTAATGGCAATTTTTTTGAGAGTATTAACTCTGCAGTGTTGTATGTACAATAATTGGTAAATTAGGCAATCTTCATAGGGTGTTAATAGTAGGCATCACATATTTCCTGATTATTTGTCTTTTCACAAAAAGCTGTAGCCTGAAATGAGTAGATCTTCATTTTATGAAACCTTCAGAGATGCACTTGAAAAGAATACTCTTTAAATGACAGGGCACTTCAGTTTATCTCTGCTTTACAATCCTCCACTTCAGTGTGATCATGACTTTGAGGAGCAGTTAAGCAACCTTTGAAAGCTGATTCACCAGGGCAGCTTGTAATAAAAGGCTCTGTGTCAGTAAGCATTATATATATGATAAAAGTCTGTAACTGGGAATGCATGCAAAAGTGAAATGAACTGGTGTTCCTTCTGCTCATGATGTTCAAGGTCAGTACAAACTATCGAAATATTGGATTGCAAAACAATATGCTCTCGGCAGTAAAAGTCCAGACTCTGTACAGCTTTATTATTACAGGGAACCATGGAAGAGTGCAATAAAATTAACAGCATGTTTGAAGCCACTTTCTAAGACATGGTTATGAAAACTGAAGGAAGTTTAAAAATGTTTTGGTTTTAGGTTGGTTTTTTTTTTTATTGTTCTGAAATTCTCATTCCTGTGTCTTTTTATTTGTTCACTTCACCTCAGTGATAGTAGCAGCTGAGGAAGGAAATCCAGCTGAAGCCCAAAGAATTAGTGAAAGGGAGGGAGACACAATTCCCTTTCTATTTAGAGTGTGTTGGTGTCTTTTCTCAGTACTAGTGATGAAAGTGAAAGTGACAAAGACTGAGAAGCTGCAACTTGATAGAAAAACTTACTTCCCATAATAACAGTAAACACACAAAGGTACTGTCGGTGAAATTGCTAGAAGTAAACAGTAGAAGTAAGATTAAAAAATCACCAAGTTTTGGGTTTATTTGGGGGGTTCTTTGTTTAGGTGTTTTTTTTTTTTGAGATACAGGATGGTAAAAGCAGAACAGTGGACATAAAATTGGAAAAAGAAAAGAAATAAAAGCAAGCCAGAGGGTGCATCCTGTCTATAAATTTCACATGTACTTTCAACCATTTTAAAATGGTTTTAGCTCCAGTAAAACAGTGGCCCAAAGGACTGAAGACTTTCCCATTTTAGTGGAAACTTCACTGAAGATAAAACTTTAGTATGAAGCTCTTACGTAATGACTCATCATATTTGATCACCAAGGTTAGACCCCAAGAGGAAGGAAAATCTGAGTCTGCTTGTTCTCTTCTTTTTTATGCCATGAGTAGAGACTTTGCTACTTATCTAGCTCTACAAAAGGCGGTGGCTATATCATACTTCAATGCGCAGCCTGGAATTCTGTGATTTATGCTCTCAATTATATGAGTAAAAGGCACCAGCAGTACTAGTACTCCATTAGCTCCTGGATGCTTGCTGTTTCCCTGCTGGCTGCTGAAAATAGGGCTGGGGTAGAAAACTTGATTAGTAGTGGCTATTCAGATAGCTGAAGAGACTGTGACTACAACAAAGAGGGTGACAGATCTAGCCAGGCTTGGGACACGGTCAAGGTTTAAGCCCAGTCAGCCACACAGTTGCTCTCTCACTCTCCCCACCTTCCACCCCCCTGCTCCCAGAGGGGTGGAGAGGAATATCGAAAGAATGTAATTCCCACGGGTTGAGATAAGAACTGTCCAATAACTAAGGTATAACACACTGCTGCTACCACCAATAATAAAAATGACAAGGGAAATAACAAGGGAAGAGAATACAACTGCTCACCACCCGTTGACAGATATCCAGCCAGACCCAAGCAGTGATCTAACCCTTCTGGGTAACTGCTCCCAGTTTATATAGTGGGCATGATGTGCTGTGGTACGCAATACCTCTTTGGTCAGTTTCGGTCAGGTGTCCTGTCTCTGCGTCCTGGCTTCCTCTCCTCCGGAGGGAGCATGAGGCTCAGGAAGTCCTTAGTCAGAATAAACATTGCTGAGCAGCAACTAAAACCATCATTGTTATCATTGCTGTTCCCAGGCCAAAAGTCAAAAACACAGCACTGCACCAGCTACTAAGAAAGAGAAAAATGACTGCTACTGCTGAACCCAGGACAAACGCACAGCAATGAGTTTCTTCAGCTTAGGAGCATGGAAGAGTTCTGTTCCTCCCAGAGGCACTGGTCTCATGTGAAAACACTGCAGTCAGGCTTCTGAATGGCAATGTTCACCTTTTGTTAGAAACTATACATTGATTTTAATGGTAGCATGTCTCAGTGCCCCCAGTGTGTTGGTCTACATAAGTGACAACTGATAGGATTACCCTATAAGCCTGAGGTACTGGCTTCAACAGGTCTAACCTAGCTAACTGCCCAGGGTGGACACTATTCTTTTTTACTCTAGTGTGCCATGTGTCAAAAAGGATATAAGAAAGGAAGTAAAGCATAGGAAAACAAATGAACTTAATTCTCAACCCTCTTCAGGCACAGTTGTAACGATCCTTGCACAGTAATGTTAACTGTTTTCCTTCTGCCTGCAGGCATGTTACCTATGTTTACTCTTTAAGAATGAGAATTTGAGTTGACTTTGCCAAGAGATGGACTCCCAGTTCCAGGAAGGAGTCTTGATGTTCTCCCAGCTCAAAGGTTAAGACTCTAATCCACCTCCTGGAGCTAAAACAAGGCAATGATAAAATTTTCCCACTCTATACAAAACATAATTGTTGTCAGAGTATTTTGAAATTAATAAAGGTTACAGTTAAAATTTTCCATTCACATGTCTTCCCTATTGGCTTGGTTGCTTCCATTGTTCTGATTTTGAGAGTACAAAGATTCTGTAAAAATATCTTACTTGTCATGACACCAAGGAATTGCTGCTATTCATAGCTTGGGGAAGCACCATTCTCCTCCTCAGCCTTGTTATAGTAGTTACTGCATTTGAACTCACTGCCAATCATTCATCAAGATCTATCCAGGGCTACTAGAAGTGCCTTATCTACCCAAAAAAGGGCAGACATTGCATGAATATGTTATATACATGTAAGCTCCTCTTGGGTTCCCTATGTCTGTTACTTCTCCTGAAAAACAGATTTATAAGGTCAATTTAAAGAACTTATAGAAGAAATTACTTCTTCATAGTGTCTAAACATTTTTCCAAGCACTTCTGGACTATGGCTTTATGTAAGAATTTTTCTTTCTTGTCCCTCTAGTCAGGTTTTGCTGCCTTTTAAACCATGGCACAAAGGATACTGAGGAAGTTCTTGATTAGCATAGCTGAATCAAAATCAAGTGTGGTTTGGCCATGTTCCTCTTAGGACCCCATTATCGTAATGTGTCTGGCCTTCTTACATAGCTAAATTACTCTGTGGTTTGAGTGATGAGGAAAGAGTCCTGATGTGTTTGTGCTGTCAAACTTTTCAACACTGTACTATACATTTCTCATAAGAGCACACTTGGAAAGAAAAATTCCTTGTTGCCACGTGGCTAGAGTGTAGGCAACTCTTTATAAGAGCAGGCAGCTAAGAGAGCTGTAGCTGAAGCTTTTTGACTTCTTGAAGAGTTGAATGCAGCCTCCTAGCATGATATTATTGAAATTTTTAATGTAAACCTATATAGCTGCTAGTTGTTTACACAAGGGCATAGAACTATGTAATACAAGTCAACCTAGCATGAGCAAAGCTGACTTAAAATATGCCTGTAACTTGCAGCACTAAAGTTACTTATCTCAATGCCATCTTGGAGAAAAAAACATAAAGTACAATCCTGTAATTCTTACTGATAATGTAGCTCATGGATTACACAGCCTGATTATTAATGTGTTTGCTAAGTTCTTATGGCCTATTTCATCCACTGGTAACATTAGCAGATTTGTAACTAGCTGGGCCGAGGTGTTAAGGCCATTTTCTATCCTGTATTAAAAAATATGAATCTAACTCCATTAGGCAGTCAGTTAAGTCTTCAGTGGATGAGAATTCAA
The DNA here is from genome assembly GCA_024733675.1 of Psilopsiagon aymara. Classification (NCBI taxonomy): domain Eukaryota; kingdom Metazoa; phylum Chordata; class Aves; order Psittaciformes; family Psittacidae; genus Psilopsiagon; species Psilopsiagon aymara. Next base: position 16,902 of record JANRGW010027425.1, on the reverse strand, counting down.
TACATCCTTAAGCCCAAACTCCTGGCTCTGGGAAGGAAGTGAAATCCACAGTGAAACTCCAGAGGAATATCAAGGCTCCTGCATTCTCAGGCATAGACCATCTCGCTAAGAAGATAGTAGTAGGTGATGGTAGTCTACCAAACAGACAAATCAGTAGATCAACAGTTTCCAAATTCCAGGGCTTTTTGTATCAAAACCAAAATCATATTTTGACAAAAAAACGCGTTTAGAACAATCAAAAACTTTCATTGCATTTCTTCCACACCCATCCAGACCTTTTTTCTGGATTTACTGTTTAATAGAGAGTTTAATTTTAAACACAAAAATGAGGGACAAAGTTTTAGAAAATGGATAAAGTTATTATTCTGTGGTTCTGACAAATTAAGAACAGACCTTCATTTCTCTTGGATTTCGGTGGGGTGTTTTGTTAGCTGTGAAACTGTCTGACTCTGAGTCAGCCTTGAATGTCTGTGTAAAATTGCCATTTAAGTATGCTTCTCCATTGGTTTGGGTTTTTTTTTTTTTTTCAAACAAGTTTTTTAAATACTGCGAGGTTTAGTCTAATTAATGGAAAATCTGAATATCTGTTGGTATGCAAAGGATAAATGTAGCTGCATTAGTTCAAGAGCAAGAATTGTCAATTTAAGGCAGTGCAGATAACATGATATGTTTTATTGAACCAAGAATAATTAATCTAATCTTCATCTAATACCACATCCAGAAGATGAATTTCTGGGATCTCAAGCTTGAACATTCTAAAATATTCTTGTTCCAATAAGAGTTATCACATTATCTACCTTGCCTATTCAAATACGTGTTCAAAATGATGGATTAGTGGCTAATTTGGGTGCATTTTTACTGTGTTATCTTGAGTCTCATTTAACTTGCGCAATTGTTTTCAAAGTTATAAACATGTACTCTTTATATGCCGAACTGGATCATGACCTCTTTTCTCTCTTTGCTTTAATCACGCATTCAAAAGAAGTATAGTTTACAGAGTTATGGAGTGTTGCATGAATATGTTCTTAGTTTATTTTTATTATATTTTATTTTTTTCAGAGATTTAAAATACTTTCAAGAAGTGAGCACAGCTTTTAATGAATCTTATGCAGGAAAAACAGACAAAAATAGCTAAGAACCTCCATAAAGTTATTATTTGAAGTGTGATATTTGTGGAGACCTACAACCGTCATTTTGTTGTAGAGGAAAGATTGTATTAAAAATCACCACAATTATCAGTCACTGCATGATAGGTAACATTTACACCCGTCAACTCTTTAATTGCAATCTTTTTATTGATTACATGACTAATTTGCTGGCTTTGTAGAGATATATAATAATAGATCTAGCCCACATATTTTACTGTGATTGCACATGGTCTACAAGCCTGGTCCACATCAAATGGAAACTTAGGACATGAGAAAATTAGAAGCAGGAGTAAGGCAGGAGTAAAACAGCATTAGCTGTGGCAGAAAGGAAACCTTGATTAATACCCTGATGTTTTATGTGGCAGTATTGCCAAGGCCCAGGTCTTGAAGAGCAGTTAGCACCATCAAGGGGAGTTAGATGCTTAAATGAAGTTGCAGACTTTTGTCTTCATCTGCGAGTAGTCTTACTGAAGTAAGAGGACAGTATATCCTACTAAATAGAAATGTAATAAAAATAGGAGGTTCTTTCTCTGAAGACCTAGCTGACAAATGTGTGACATGCAGGTCAATGCTTAATATTACCATTTAATAAGGGAATGAAAAGGAAAATAGAGGACTTGTTCACCTTTGCCAGTTTGGATTCAAAGAGGCTTACACAAAAAATGCAAACTGACCCCCGATGAACTAACATGGAAATCCTAAGCACAAGTACCATTGCAATTTTTCTCAAGGTCCAACCAGGGAAGTAGTTTGGAACTGCTGACAAGCCTCCCTTGGAGCTCTTCTAGATAGGGGCAGTCCAAGAGATGTGCTACACGAGAGCATCTCCCCTGCCATGCCTGACCACTTTGTGGGCTGTGGCATTTGGCTCTAGGCCTTCTAGAACACTGAAGCATTCAATGAGCTTTCGTCACTTCATGATCACAAAAGACACAACCCTGCTAAGTGAATGATACAAGGCTGGGCTGTAGGACTCACAGGGGCCTTTATAAGGTGCTTTGTTTTTTCATCTGAGGGTTTCAGAGTGTTTTAGAAATCTGATGTTCCCTCTGAGAAATCATGATGGGGTTTAAAATCTGGTTTCCTGCTGAAGGAGAATAAAACAATTACAAAGTCTGAGTATATTCTATGTTGACTAGGCTACCAATATGTAGGTAAAATCAGACAATATGCAGATAAATTTGTTCCCTCATCCCTGCTCCCCCCTCCCTTTTTTTTCCAAATTTCAGTGAAAATAGTAGCCCACTTTCTGGAAGCAGCTTTGCTCCAAGAGCCTTCTTTGTGTGCCTGGGGAGATACAGCACTCTACAGTCTTCTGCTTTTTGATAACGGCATTGCTTCTGGATTAAAAGTGTTTGAATAGCCAGAGATGTGTATCTTTATAACAGTACTTTCTGGTAAATTCTGCAGTAGCAGCAAATCTTGGACACCTTTAGGAAGTCCAACAAATTTGTAATATGCAATGATCACACAGTACAACTCTGTAGCTTAGCTGCACATACAGGAAGTCATCAGCAAAGATAGAACTAGGGGAAAAAAGTCCTAATGTTGCCACATATTTCACAGGTCTGTTAATGACAGCAACATAATCTGTATTAGAACTTAGACAAACTCAAACTGAAGGTGAAACAGGTATGGCCTAAATGGGATCAGCTATGGTATTCCTGTTCAGCTGTCAAAAAATGCTCCTAGTAGAGAAGCAGGAGCATAGCTGCTGAGCAAGAAGTCAAGTCTGGGAGGTGTAAGGAAAAGCAGCAGCTGCTACTAAACTGCTGGTTTTGCCATTATCATCTATTCTGCTCACTTCTGGGCTTTAGACGAGGAACCTTCGGAGTGCCCCTACATCTGTGAGAAGGGGGCAGGTACTGCAGCTGGATTTCTGTTTGGCAGCTGGAGCGTACACATCTTCTGTGAGACTAGAGAAAGGAGTCTGCAAAGGCAGCTACTTCACCTATGTTTATTCTGGCTCCTTTCTGTTATCCATTCCTAGATAAATTCTAATATCGTGCTAAAACTGCAAGGTGCTGGTCAATTTCTGCCAGCTGCCTATATGACTCCCCTCATTTCCCAGATTACTGACAAAACAGGGGAGGGGGAAGAGCCTAGTAGGATTGGGAGCACTTGGCAAGCCTTTACTGTCACTTTTGTGAATCAAAATGGCTCATTTATGGTTTCTTTCTTCTTGTATAGCCATTTTTTTAACAAAGACTGTCAAGATAAATATATGGCAGGTCCTCTGCTAAGTGCAAAGAGTTGTAACAGCAGTTAGACCTATTGTGTCAGGGAGGCTCTGTTGCTACAAATGCTTTTCTAGTGGTAACACTGTGGTGACTCTGACAGGTACGCAGGCAGCACAGAAGATGAGATGTGCAACCATTACAAAGTTTTTGGCTAAGGCTGTGAGATTCCCCCTGACATGGTAGGATTCAGGAGAGAATCTCAGAGTATTGTGTAATAGAGGTTAGTGGATCTGCTGGGAAATCCAAATCTATCAGGTTACAACAGCCTATTAATTTACCAAGCAACCCTGAAACACCCACAGCACTCACTGTACCATTTGTGTCTTCAGAGAAACACCCACTGGGAATGCCCAGTCAACATAGGGAAGCCACATTGTTTCTTTGGAATGTGAATAGCATTGTGAAGCAGTTTGTGAAGCTTCTCTGACCAGTCACAGGAAGAGCTGGAAGGTACTGTATATGTCAAGCACCCTTAAAAGCAAGGTGGTTTTGTTGTGTTAGGGGCTCTTTTGAGAATACTCTTAGCATGAAAGGCACTTCAGTGGCTGCCTGTCACAGATCCCGCATATGCTTGCTGTGGATGGCTCCCATCACTCATTTTGCAGACACAATTACTTCTAGCTGAGATGGGTCTGTGAAACATGAGGCTGAATTCATAATGGAAGTGGCTTAGGTTGAATAAGAGGGATTCAGGCTGGTGAAAAATGTCCTGCCTGTTGACATAAATGAAAAAGCTGGCCTTGAGCTCCCCTGTTGCTGACTACAGTAGTCTCTTTCTGTGAATGTGTGCTGTAAAGGGCACTAATATGTCAATTTGTATCTGGTCACGTGTTATCTTTAATGGGGTTCACTAATAACATTTTAAAAGCAAATTAATAGTAATTGTGTATTATTAGAATATATATTAGTCTTTCTTAGAGAAATGGATTGATTACTCATAAATGAATAATAGATCACCATCTCTGTGTGCAGCCTTCTGAACTTCGGGTTGAATTTCCACATAAAGCCCTGCTGAGAAATGGGAATTTCAGTGAGTTCTTAGGTATACTTTGGCTAGCTGCTATACCAAAATGCTTGAGCTCTCAAAAATTGTTATGGGTAAACAATTTAATTAAGACAGCTGAGGGAAAGTTTCTGCTAGGAAGAATGCTTCTACATGTACTTTAACTATGGCCATCGGCAGCAAAAGGGCAAAAGACTTCTCTATTCTTGCATTAAGTGTGCAAAATTTAATAGTTATCAAGGATAGAGGATGTAGCTCGTGGATGAGAATTTGTAGCTTACTTGATATACTTTTAATGAAGCATCCCAACAGAAGTCTCCAAAGCAGCAAATGCTTCAGTTGGGCTGCTTAGAAATTGTATTAGAAGTTGGCTGCCTAAGGGTACTGGGAATATGACACAAAACCATGAAGAGTGTGATATATGTCAACAGTTCACATCCAGCCAAGTTCATTGGTTGCAGGACTTTCCTTTCTCACAATGGCTCTGGAGCTTTGTGAAATAAGTCTGTTAGCCTGATTTGTTGTAAATATGCCCAGGCATCAGTAATTTTGTAATAAGCACTGTTTCCTACAAAGAAGACAATGAGCAAATGAGCTAATTAAAGTTTCTGCTTATCATAAGCAAGGACAGCATTCAAAAGAATCCGGGCAGTTATCTCTTAAACAGATCCTTTTTGTCCACAGTTATAATACATTGCTAACATAGGATAGGAAACCTCTGTCTCTGGTTATTGTACATTTCCAAGAAATAGGAAATAAATGAACTTAAAACCAAGAGATATCAAGCTGGCACCTTTCTCAGGCATTGGAAGTAACTTAGTAAAATGGGGGGAAAAATTAATGTTGGCACTTAGTAAACTTATATGCAAAGAAATTAGAAAGGGAACATCCCAGCTGGATTTTTCCAAGCTTTCATAGTTCTATTGTTGCTTTGTTTGTTGAACTTTTCAATATCTTAATTTTTTTTCATAAATCTGTTATATACAATGAAGACAATTATAGTCACAGCAGTGTGGTTTTGGCAGAGGTTAGCTTCATAACTGGGCAAACATGGTTCATTTTGATTCTCTGCATCATGTTATAATATCCTAGAGTCCTTTCTTTCCCTGTTTGTAGCAACTTTTTGTAATGTGAAGATGTACTAGCTTAAATTCTGGGAGGAGAGGTCATTGTTTCAGCAAGTAAGGATTAAGCCCTTAGCTTCAGTGTTCACAATTCTACACTCTAAAGACAGGGATCCTACATCATTATGTGTGTGTGTCCTCACATATATCTCATTTCTGCTGTAATAGTCAACAAAGAGAATTTTCATAATTCTGAGTGTAAGAGGAATGATGAAAATTTATGATCCAGATATACATGAGAAATGAGACAAGGAATTTTCTTTCACACTACAAATAAGAAAGACCAAACGGGCCCTTAGTTTCAATCCAATCCTTCAGCCAGTCACATTTAAAACTGATACAATTTCAGCAAAAATGAGTGCTGTAAACATGATCAAAACCTTTGCGGCATATTTACCACACATTCTAGCAGATTCAACACAAAAGCTTTGTCATCTGTCTGCATAGACTGTGCCATGACATGCAGAAGTTCAGACATATACACCTGAGCAGTAAGAAGGTACTAGTATGTGTCTCAGGCAGGAGTAGACCCCTAGTGAGGACCATCTCCTGGTGTGAGAGTGGGAAGGAGGAATGTGCATATGTACAAGTGGAAGGAACGATGAAAGGTCTGTCTTATCCAGCTAAAGGGTATTTTGGGTCCACTTCTTGTGGGTATTTTGAAAGAATAACCCAGGCTTGATTGACTTTAAAATCAACTTTCTGTTAAAAAAGAAGGTTTGGGAAACAAAACTGAACTTTAGGAATCCAGAATCAAAGGAACAGAGGCAGAGTATCAGGGAGAAATTATAGAAATGTTCAGCTCTTATTTTATGGTCAGGTTGACTTTGTCAACACCTTGTTTTCATCACAACTGCTAGTGATTTGACTCATTTATTCACATCAGACCATGATACGTGCATACTTTGGAATAGAAAATAATTCCTGATTGTTTAACTGTGTTTGTGGTTAACTGTGATTACCTAATATTTTTTTTCCTTTTTGTGGCCTGATTCATTTGTCTTTACTGTATTAGTTGCAAAAGTCTCCAGTAAAATCTATGTACAAAACCCCAATGGACATCATAGTAAACCTTGCCTCATGTCATTCTAGTTCTTAAAATAAAATAATGAAATAGAGGCAATAAAGGGAACAGCATAGTAATTATGACCTATATTTTTTTTTATAACTGACTAGTATGACCACAAAAAAATCCTTTAACCTTTCTTGCTGCAGTAACAAATCAAGCTTACATATATCTGTACCTGTCCTGAGCTCGATCCAGCCTAATAAGTTTCTATAAATTGCTTTGATCAGTTTATTTAAAGGCATGACTGAAGCAAAGCAAATGTTGTAGTTTCTGCTGCTGAGATGAATGTTGATAGAACAAAAAAAAAAAAAAGAAAAAAAAAAAAGAAAAGAAATACAGAAGTAGCACTACACAATAGCCTGGAAAAATGTTCTGCGTATTCCCTGTATGCTTTATCTTCCTCATTTCCTCAGAAGGAAAGAAAATTAAGATGTAATGGCAAAAAGTAGGATATTTGGCCAATTTAGTATTATAGAGAAAGAAAGCAAAATGCCTTCCTGAGATGTAGGACAATTCTACCAAAAGTAGGACAGCCTACTGCACACTAAGCACCTTTGGATTATGTGTATTGTATCATGCTTACTTTTCACACACAATTAGTTCCAGTGACTTCAAAGTGGGACTTCCCACATGAGCTAAACTGAGGAAGATTTAACCCACATGATAAAGCCGTAGTACTATATCAAACAGGGTTAGAATACACAACCATCAAGAAAAGAATACAGAGAACAGCTGTAACTGGCTGAGCTAATGTAGGAAACCCCAAAATGTCACTGAAATTTAGTCTAGAGTCCCAATTAGATGAGGAAAAATAGGGTAGATCAGTGATGCTGAAGCAGGTTGTTATATAGATTAAAATTCTTAAATCTATAAATATAACTTTAAAGGGGAAATTTCTCTCCATCTGGGTCAGAGACAAATGCCAGCATCTAGGACACAGAAATCATGTTTTTCCTTTATTTAAATTTGAAAGACTTAATAAAATGATTTAAGAAAGACAGTGGCTATGAAGTCTCAGAGCAGGGAGGTAGGAGTCAGTAAGCTATGAAATGTAATTTACATTTGAGAAGTGGTATAGCCAGAAATTAGGTTTCACTTAAAGTTTCTGAAAAATTGAAAGTAAAACATGGGTTTTCTCTTTTTGTCTCTCAAAAAAAGAGCTGTGTCTGAGCCACAAAATGTCTAGTCAGGATTTAAGTAAAACAGACAAAGCTTCAAACATAAGAGCTACCATGGTTCTAAGCTAATGAAAGGATTTTCTGAGGGAAGAGAGAACGTCAGCTGAATTATGGAAATTAAAATCTTTAATATCACCTATTTCTTTAAGGAACGAAGAATGATCTTAGGTTCTCCATTGACAATGAACCATAAGATAGCTTACCAACCAAAAATCTACAGATATCTCCAAAGACATTGAAATATGAAAAGACACCTCTCCATAATCTGTGCACTGAGTGAAAATATCTTTATCTAACAGGAAAATGGTATAGACCATACACTAAGTGTTGAGACTTTATAAAGAAGCTAAATCAGATTCAAGATTTCCAGGTACTGTTCTCAAGCTACATCCACCTGCACAAAAAAGAAAATGTTAAAAAGTGATCAGTTGTTAGTTTTAAATCTTTTAATATGTTCCATCTATGCTAAAATAAGTGAGAATCTAAATGTTTGAAAGTCTGTGGACAGTTGCACAGAGCTAGGAACATATGGGTTACCTTTTTCAGTGTGAAATTTGGTACTTTAAAGGGGTATTGAATGGAAAGCCAGGTAATTTCTAAGTCTAATGGTTCATTATAGCTCTTTGTTGACTCAATTTTAAATGTCTTTGTCATTAGTTTAACAGTAAATGATTAAATTTAATGACTGTGCTCATTAATAGAAGACTGCTGAGCCCTAAACCAATCCACTTCACACTATTTTACTATGTACCACTGTAATGATATAGATGTTTTAGATGCCTGGTAAAGAATAGTAGCTGAACTGAACCAGACAGCCTACATGCAGCAGTGCTATACTCTAGGGAGAAATGGTTGGCGACAGGTAAACCAGAGACAAAGAGAACTGTAGTCTGCATTAAAGCCAACTAATGGGTAAAGTATGTTTAGAAACTCAACTGGAGGGAAGACCAAGCGCTCTTAATGTAACAAAAAGTGCTGAGGGGATTGATAAACTGCCAAAAGCATTAGTCTGTGTGTAGGGCATTAGTCTGTGTGTAGGTCACACCAGAGCTTTGTGGATGGTCCTGCTGTAAACAAAGAGCCCAGTTATTGCTTGTTAACTCTCTGAGTTGAAAGGAAAAAGCCAGGAAAAAAAGTTAGATGCATTTTGCCAAGTGTATTGTAACCCTCAAATTCTCCCTTTAATAAAAATAATCTCTCAAAGCTGTACATTTTGACTAGTGTCTCAGGCCAGAAAGATTATGGTGGGTTTTTTTTAATTCCTAAAGTTTATAGTGGAATATATTAAGTAAGATCTCTCAGCTGGCTTAGATGAAGTCTGAGGAGCAGCATTTTATTTTCCTTTAGTTTGGGTTTTTGGGGGAGGGCTTTTTACATTTTTGTCTGAGTTCTTAATCTTGCAGACTTAATATTGTATTATTAGTCAGTACAGCTGGAATGCTAAAGGCAGCTATAGAGAGAAGCTATTTTGAAAACAGACACAGCACTTTGTAATACAGAATTGAATGGACCTTTAGAATTCCTGGTGGAATAACTAAAAAATTTTACTTTGTGGAAAGGATTGAGGGAGCTTGGAGGAAATTATTTTTCTATTTTTTTTTTTTATGCAAGCTATTTTCTACAAAATAAATAATAATAAAAAAAATATCACAAGCTTCAAAGAATAAGTGGGAGAATTGGAGTCTCTCCAGCAGAGAAGGAAATATTTGCAGCTACCAGAAGGACTAATCTTCAAATGTTTGAGAAAATAGGAGCAAGATCAATTCTTTATTCTGCTTTCCACCAGCCTTGTCTGTTTAGATGATGGGAAGGCTTCAAGGGGGTTATCCCATGCAATGGAAAAGACCTGTTCATCAGAACATGGTAATGTTGCAACAAAGTGAAAGTTAGCATAAATAAAATGCAACTTTCTTGCCTAAATGCTGAGGTTTCTGAAACACTGGAGCAGCTTCATTTAAAGATGAAGATTCCAACAACCCTGGTAACATGCTTGTGATCTCAGAAGTGCTGTGATGACACTGAAAATACTTTCCTCAGAATTAAATTACAACAGATAATACAGTGAGTTTCTTATAAAGATGTGGTTTATACTTACAATTCTGTTTAAAATTATGCTTTGATTCTGCAGCTTCTCATTTGAATGTAACTAAAATTGAAAAATGCATGTATTATACAATGCCTATAAGCATCCTTCTCCAAGTGAAAGATTATTCACTCTGCTAATTTTTTTATTTAAATTAACATATTCTAACCTTTATCCTATTACTTTCAAATTGATTTTTATTCACAGTACCTCACTTTTCTAACAAATAACTTCAATTTCTTAAGATTTTCAAATATGACTGCATTCATTAAGTCTTGATTAGTTACTAGGTGATCCAGCTACAACTATTTAGTAAGTCATAATAGAATCTATTTCTGAATCTGTGCAACTACATCAGTGCTATGTAGTTTCACAGATGCATTGAAATAGTCTTTGATTTGAGTAGTGGCTATGTATATAAAAGTTTACTTTAAAATGAGGGATCTTCTTTCCTGCCAGCCAAAACCTCTCAGTCCCCATATTATGTATGAAATAAAACATCATAAATGCAATGTTTTTTCTGCTGAGCATGACAGAAGCTATTACTAAAGATATTCCCCTCAGAGTGATTCTTTGCTAACTACTTGGAATATAAGAATACTAGATTTACTGTGGTGAACAGAGATTAAGCTTTAAAGAGTTTAATATGAAGAAAGTAAACACTGTGGACTACAACTCTAGTTTTGAACTACAGTTATTAAAATATTCACAAATATTTCTGCAAACTGAAGTGTCAGTTATTGCTAAATAAGCAAATATTTAGGCTCAAACACCTCAGACTTTAAATCAAACAACATCTCGTAAGGAATTTGTGACATTTAAAAACTATTATTTTAGTCTTTCCTCATTATTTTGTCCATACTGACCTTTGTATGACAAGAATTTTCAGGGAAAAAAATAGTTTACCACGCATTTGGTGACTGAAGAACTTCTAGCCATCATTTCAGCAATCCCATTATCTGTTTAGACATTTTTAATTAGATAATTAAGGTTTGTTTTCTGTACACATTAACTCTAATAACTATGACTGAAACTGTCATCTGCACACCAACTGTAAAGTCACTGAAGCCCTGAATTTGCACAGCATTGCTCTATAAACTCTGGAAATAATTTTGCAGCAAGTGCTCCCCACTGCTACTATCCTCCGCCTTTGTGGAGAGATTATGCAATATACATATTACATTTACTATCCATTTGCTTGCCCTTTCATGCTGCACAGCTCCTTTCTAAGCAGCTGCCAGTGTTTTTTTCACTACTCTGTGTGTGTCCATCCACCTTGTAATTTTCTTCTTCCTTGATTTGGGTCTCAAAGAGATGCCTGTCTGCAGATCATAGCAGAGGTTTGCATATGCCTAAGAATAAAACCACTGCTAAATACGCAAATTGCAAACAGGTGCCAAGAGGTCTTGCTCTTTCCCAGGATAAGGGAGAGGTTCCAAGTACAGCAACAAAAGATCATTACACACATACAAAAAAGTGTGATCTGTTGACAGAAACTACAGCTGGAGTGCCATCAAACATACCTTATTCTCTTTCCCTCCCAGCCTCTTTCACATGACTGCTGTTCAGGATTTTATTTTCAAATAAATATTTGGCACTTGTATCCAAAAAGACAAATATACAGACAAAATTTTGTCTAAGTGAACACTCATATTCAAAATTCTGTGGCTAGATGAATGGATAAGTGACAACAGTGATGAATATATAGTGCTTAGGCCTGCCAAACCCCAGCATTAGAAAGTATAAACAAAGCAGTACTGAAAACAGATGGATTCATTTTAACTTTTATCCCTTTTCGGTCAAGAGATGCTAATGAGGCAACTTCACTTTGTACCATGACCCTGACATACTGTGTGCTAACACTAGCAAGGAGCAGGACTGACACAGGGTCTGAGTGCCAGCACACAGCTGCCTTTCCACAGGATGAAGTAATTATTACCAAAACAACAAAAAAGCACGAATCTTCCTGCTGAATAATGGCAGAAGTGAATTGCAATAGGCATTATGTAATTCCAGTAATTAGGTATTTGTATTTGAACTTGATTCATTGCAGAAATCTAAAACATGGGAATTTCTTGGGGTGTGGAGAGAGAAAAGGGGGAGGGTTGCTGAGATGAACTGGAATCTGGTCAGATTTTATAGGCATGGGAATCACTGTATCCAGTCAGACATGTGGTCTGCATATTTTGATGGTGGCCAAAATTCAGTGGGCATTGGAGGCAGGTGCAGTCTTTTCAGCAATTGGCAGCAATATGATATGGCAAGTTTTTCCTGCAGAAATCATTCTTCTAATGGCTCCTTTTAGAATCCAAGTAACAAAAATTGTTATGAAAAATATAGGTTACAGGCGTTTCAATTTCCAACTGATTAAACCAAATTTTAAATATAACTAAGTTATGCTTGAAATAAAGTTCCAGATTTGGAAATTATGTATATTTCACAAGCTTTGGTCCAAATACGCAAAATATAACAACGTGTCTGGACAGAAAGCCAGGGAATAAACTATCTAATTGTCTGCATATATAGATTTGGATACTGTTTCTAGAAGCAAAGTATAAGAGGAATAACATCTCCCAGTGACAGTTGCTTATTCCTAAAGTTCACAGAGGAACTTTCTAGCAGTGGGTCCTGTGGTCATACGCCTTCCCAGAGATGCTGCTGCTCCTCTGCTTTTATTATTTTTCCTATGCTGCACCTCACCAGCTGAGTCTCCTTCTCCCCTGAGCCTTTAATGCTGCTTCCTTTTGGATGGAGAGTTGCTCACCTGTTTTGCTCTACAGCTTTTTCCTTGTGCCACTGGCTCCAACAGAATCTTTTTGTATTGGTTTGTCTTTTTAAATTGTATTATTTGGAGTGATGTATCCTGCCTGTGCTGATAACAAATTAAATACCTTCTGATAGAGCTATGTAAAGTCACTTTTTGCACATATTTTCCTTCCAGGCATTGTGAAAACCTCTTCTGGCCTTTGATCCTGTTCTGGGAAGCTCACATGTGACCACGTACAATTACAGCCTTCTTAGCCAGCACTGGTGGGATCTGTGTCACGCCATCTGCAAGCTGGAATGCATCTCACCTGTTGAAATAACATTTTATAGCTACGTGAAAGGTAAAGGAAATATATAGCTGTAGAAAGATTATTTCAAAGAGAAGCCAAGAAAAACCTAGCTTGTGATTACTTAGCCAGTCGGGAAATCAAATCATAAAACAAAAGTTTTTGTAAACAAAACCCATGGCAATCCCTGCTTTCTTTTCCACTTTTTGTGTGTTATAACTCACCTTCAATACACTTGGTTATCTTAAAGTGTTGTTGTAAAATAAGAGATTCATATATTTATATCTGATGCATCTTTTCCCTACAGTAATTCTGTAGCAGTTATTGCTAAATGAAGAATTAATCCTAATTCTTTGGTTGCATTACAGCAAGAGGCCTAATGGCTTTTTCTGTGCTTAGACATATTTGCTGAAATTTGTTAAACAACATAATAAAGATGCTGCATTCTGCTGACATTCCTTAGGTTATCATTCATCTAGCTGATTGGAACAAATTCCTGAAAGAGTTCTGATATTCTAGATCATATTTTTTCCTCATCTACAGGGGGAAAACCATGTTTATTATTATTCATTCCACTGAAATTTTGCAATCAAAACCATATCACAGGCACATTTTCCATTCTTCCATATTCATGATCTGGTTTTCTGCAGTCACTTGGAGAATGTCATTATGCTTGTACCAAGCAAATTGTGATATGTATAAAAATCATTGTTTTTGTAAATATGTATATATATATAGATATATATATAGAGAGATATATAATTTGTTGACCAACAGTGGGCATTTCAGGAGATTGCAAAAGATTGCATATACCATATTCATCACTACATCTGGTAGGTTTCCTTGATTGTTGTTGCAATTCTGTTGAATTAGGTGGCCCAGTAATTTTCCATTAGCAAGAAGATGATAATAGTCTTGTAAGGCAAGCAATTACTAGGTTTCCTGGGATGGTTCAACCACAGGGAATATTCCTAATTTAAAGAAGCTATAACTGCTAATATATGCCTTTTTTTTTTTTTTTTTTCCTAAACCTTCCGACTTTGGCTATCGAATTCAATAATAAATTGTATTCCCTGTTGTTCTTGTTCAGGGACTGTGCCTAATCCTGGAATTACTGGCGTCTGTATGCCATGTCAATGGTAAATTAGAGCTGGGATATGCTAACCCCAAAGTGTAAGAACTGTTTCTAAATGATTGGAAGCTTCTTGGCACTTTATAGTTGTCTTATAGTAATTAGCTTAGTCTTCATTCTCTTCTGATAGTTTGTATAAAATTTGTGCTATTTTCTTAGCATTAGAGCCAATTATATTCTCAACAAAAGAACAGTCTTCCTGGTGAAAATCAGAATTCAACCAAATTCATTTTATGTTAATTGTTTTCCCTCATTAGCAACTTTCTCTCCTTCTTCCCCAACCCCCCAGTATTTTAGAGGAATGAAGGAAACCTGGAGGACCAATTTTTCATTAATATTTATATGCAGAAATCCCCCCCGGTGGTTTTAGATTATATTTTACATGTCTCAAAAAAAAAGGTGTTTCTTCTTATGCCACTTATTCTATTCTTTATATACATTATCCTTTAATGACTTTTAACTGTTTATTAGGGTTTTTTCCAACAAATTCTTTTGCAAAAGACAAAACAAACTTTGACTTCTAACTAAAAAATCTGTACCCTCTCTAGAGAGAGTAGCAGAAAGAATGCTCTAAAAATGTGAAGTATCATTATTTTACTAATTTAGGTAAATTTAGTTCACAGTTCCTCTTTCCTTTTGTTCAGTTATTTTGTAGAAATTTTTTCCTGTACTTCCAAATACTTTGGAAGGTCCAATTACATCTAACACTTAAGAATATGTGTCAGTGCAAGGGTACTAGTAATACTGTCTCTGCCCAGAAAAAGCAATTTGCATGTGTTTAATTCTTATATTAGCTAAGTATTTTCTTATTCTGTACATGCTTGCCTATAAGAGAGAAAATTTAAGTAAATTCAGTATGCTTGAGCACTTTGGTGGAGTCCTGATTTTTAGCATAGATCAATCTCTACATTATGTTGCATGAATTTTATCTTTCTAAAACATACCAGAGATAATTATCACTTTCCTAGCTGTGGTGGTTATTCTGTGCTTAGTTTCCATTAATTTCAATGGCTAATCACTCTCTCAGAATAACAAAAAATTCGGCAATTTTACATGATTTTTATTATTAAGAGCATCCCTCCCTTCTGTACTGTAAGCTTACACATTAAATGTAAACCATTTCAAAATCAACTTCTGGTTGTTTCTAAGAAGATCCCTTAGTGGCATGTGGAGTTGTTATGAATGGTTAGCATTGAAAAAGAGTTTAATTAAAGTATTCTTTCTTAATCTGAGAGATGAACTTCAGAACGGTCTTTGAGAACTTCCCAGAGATAAGATTTTCATAGTCAGCATTCAATTTGGTTTTCCTGTTAAAGGAGACGTTAAAGGAACTACTGAATTTAAAATATATACAAAGTGACATGGAGTTTGATAACTTAGAAGGATAATTTTGTTCTAATATAGAAGAAAACAACTGCCCAACTTCTTTATCTTCTTGAAGCAGAAATAAAATTCTTAATCTCTTCACATCCTCCAAATACTCAGAAACTTCAATGCAAATTATGCTAGTCAGTATGTCAAATAGCACAAATTGTGAAAGCAAGCCTTAGTAATGTGAAATAGTATAGCCAAATCTGATCAAATGACTCATAAGTTCATAGGTTGTTCATCTTAAAAAAAGCTGAGATTTAAATCAGAAATATGGATAATGCAAACTATCAGTGTTTATTCTGTTTTGTCAAAGTCTAAATATCTTTGCCACTCCATTTTCACTGAGGTCCCAGCTTATGCTTACTGAAATTATAGCTGGAATGAGTTTACATGTATAATCTACCAAGGCATACATATACGTGCATATGCGTACACACATACATACATCTATGCATACATATACGTGCATATGCGTATACACATACATACATCTATGTATACATAGGTATGTAAATATTTTTATCGTGATCCAGTCAAGTGTGCACTTCAGTAAGCCTGCCCATAGGCATTTGCAAGACAGGGAACTAAACATTGGAAGAAAGCTATCACGAGAACTGGCTACCCTGAATTTGGAGACAGCTGAGGTTCTTAATGACTTCTTTGCCTCAGTCTTCACTGGCAAATGCTCTGACCACGACACCCAAGTCTTGGAAGGCAGATGCAGGGACTGTGAGAATGAAGACCCTGGGCCCACTGTAGGAGAGGATCTGGTTTGAGACCATCTTAAGAACCTGAAAGTAAACAAGTCCATGGGACCTGATGAAATCCATCCACAGGTCCTGAAGGAGCTGCAAATGAAGTTGCTAAGCCACTGCCCGTAATATTTGAAAACAACATGCATGTCAGGTGAAGTTCCTCAAAAAAGGAAAAAGGGAAATATAACCCCCATTTTCAAGAAGGGAAAAATGGATGATATGGGGAATTATAGACCAGTCAGCCTCACCTCTGTGCCTGGGAAAATCTTGGAGCAGATTCTCCTGGAAGGCATGGTGAGGCACATGAAAAACAACAAGGTGATTGGTGGCAGCCAGCATGGCTTCATGTCCTGGGTTCAGCAGTAGCAGTCATTTTTCTCTTTCTTAGTAGCTGGTACAGTGCTGTGTTTTTGACCTTCAGCCTGGGAACAGCAATGATAACACTGATGTTTTTAGTTGATGCTCAGTAATGTTTACACTGACCAAGGACTTTCTGAGTCTCATGCTCCACCAGGGAGAAGGGGAAACCAGGAGGAAACAGAGAGAGGACATCTGACCCAAACTGACCAAAGAGGTATTGCATACCACAGCACGTCATGCCCACTATATAAATTGGGAGCAGTAACCCAGAAGGGTTAGATCACTGCTCGGGTCTGTCTGGGTATCGGCTGGTGGGTGGTGAGCAGTTGTATTCTCTTCCCTTGTTATTTCCCTTATCATTATTATTATTGGTGGTAGCAGCAGTG
>JANRGW010027424.1:0-14975 GCA_024733675.1 Psilopsiagon aymara | reverse complement strand
GCCGGCGTGGGGAGGGCGGGAGCGGGCTGCTGGCGGCGCGGAGCGGCGCGACAGGGCCAGGCCGCCCGGGCTGACGGCCCCTCTTGGCCTCCTTGCAGTGCAGTTTTCCAACGGCAGGCTGCATCGGACCGGCTCCATGCGGTTCACCGTCTACCGAAACAGGGACGCGGCACACCCCCGGAAGAAACACCGGAGGATTTTGGTAAGGGCCCTCCTGGGCAGCGCGCTGCCGCCTGTAGCCAGGCCTCGTGTGGGCAGCGGCTGAGGTGAGGGCGGCCGCGGAAGTCTGGGGCTGCGCCCTCCACGAGATGGTACCGTCCGTGGTACGTGCCGCGCAGCTGGTACCGTCTACCCGCCCTTGTCGCGCCATGTAACGAGGGCTGCGCTGCTGAAGCCTAGGCATGGACAGTCGTGCCGGGAGGCGGCAGCGTCTGTTGGAGATACAGAAGCATAGATTAGTTTGTGTTGGAAGGGACCTTCCCTTCTCTTCTCCAGGCTGAACAACCCCAACCCTCTCAGTTCTTCATAGCAGAGGTGCTCCATCCCCCTGATCCTTTTTGTGGCCCTTCTCTGGATCCTCTTACTTTCTTCTAGTGAGGACTCCAGAGCTGGACACAGTACTCCAGGTGACGTCTCACCAGAGCAGAGGGGTAGAATCATCTCCCTTAACCTGCTGGCCACGCTCCTCTGGATGCAGCCCAAGATACGATTTGCCTTCTGGGCTGCAGTCACACGTTGCCCACTCATTTCCAATCTTTCATCCACCAGGACCCCCAAGCCCTTCTTGGGGGTTACTCAATCCCTTCATACCCCAGCCTTTGTAGATACTGGCAATGTCCCCAACTCATGTGCAGGAGTCTGCAGTTGGCCCTGTTATGAGGTTCACATGGGCCCAACTCTCGAGCTTGTCCAAGTCCCTCTGGATGGCATCCTGTCCGTTGGGCTGTCCCACTCAGCTTCATGTCATCTGCAAATGTGCTGAGGGTACACTGAATCCCACTATGTCAGTGATGAAGACATTAAATAGTGCTGGTCCCAATACAGATTTGTGAGGGATACTACTTATCACTGATGTCCATCCAGATATTGAGCCATTGACCAGTACCCTCTGGATCCAGGTGGGAGCTGCACCCACACCTGTGCCAAGGATGCACCAACGATCCCTACACTGGGAGGTAGCAAAGGGGTTTTGCCTTTTCTTTTGTTGTTATTGTTTCTCTTGTGGCTGTAGTCATGGCAGCTCCTGCAAGTAGGAGCTAGAAACCTCTATCAGATGCTTGGTCCCATTTGTGGGAAACTGCTATTCCTCTCCAGACACCTGCTTGCTGCTCTGCTCCAGCTGTTCTCCTTACTGTATAGCACGCAAGGCTCAGAAAATCTGTGTTGAGCATGGGAAATAGTGTGGCCAGCAGGGCCAGGGTAGTGTTTGTTCTTGGCACTGATGAGTCTGCATCTCGAATCTTGTGTTCACTTCTGGGCCCCTCACTAGATGAGGGACATTGAGGTGCTGGGACAGGTCCAGAGAAGGACAATGGAGCTGCTGAATGGCTGGAGCACAAGTGTGATGAATGAACTGCTGAAGGGCCTGTGGAGGTTTAGTCTGGAGAAGAGAAGGCTCAGGGAGACCTTATCATTGCCTACAGCTACCTGAAAGGAGGATGGAGCCAGGAGGTGGCTGGTCTCTTCTTTCAAAGAACAAAGGATAGGGCAACAGGGAACAGCATCAAGCGACACCCTGAGAGTTTTAGACTGGAGATTAGGAATAATTCCTTCCTCAAAGGGTGATGAGGCATTGGAACAGACTGCCCAGGGCAGTGGAGTCACCATCCCTAGAAGTGTTCACAAACTGCATAGACAAGGCCCTTAGTGACATGGTTTAGTGGTGGCATTGGCAGTGTTGGGGGCAGTTTGACTTAATGATCTTAAAGGTCTTTTCCAACTTCCTTGATTTTGTGATTTTGTGAAGTTTTGGTTCTTATGTGGGCTGCTGCTGTAATGGAGGTAGACTTGACAGAGGGTGGCAGAACAGGGAGGCCCTGGGCAGGTGTGGGAGAGCCGTTCCCTTGAACCGTTCCGTTGCTCTTCAGAGTGGTCTATGCTGGTGAGAGACCCACAAGGTGTCTTTGGACCCTGGAGAAGTGGATGCAGGTTCTGCAGGGCCACTATGGTTTCTGTGGAGCATGTCATGATCACACCTTGCCCTCTCAGGCTTGGCATTGTGGGTTAACTCTTGGAACAGAAAGGAATCTGAAAAATTTCTATATGGGATGTTTGTGATTAAGGATATTGAGACGGATGTGTGAGTGACTTTTCCATCAGAGCTGAGTATGTGCTTATTTGACAGAAATTTGATATATACATGGTATTCTTAGGCAAAGGTTGAGGCACTGACGTTGCATGTGTTCATGATTTATTTTAATAAACTAGAGGGGAAAAAATGTTTGAAAATGAAAAGCTGTCACTTAACAACTGGTCATGTCCATTTGGTCACAAAATCTGCTGTGTTATGTTTATGCAGTGAACACGATGGATTCTTTATCAAATTTTTTTGTGGTTGTTCTTGTTAAGTTACATTATAAGAGAATTTCTATCTTTTTCACTGAATGGAAAGCCAAGATTAAAGTCAAAAGTTGCTTTGTTCCTCTATTGTTGAGTTTTACAGCTGCCTAGGTGCATGATTCACTCAAGGAATAAATGGTTTTTCAGCCATTTATTTCTCATGCAATCATGAGTAATTCTGATTACTCAGGGGAAATACACTGTAGTATAATAGAAACAAATATTTTGAAATACATTTAGGTGGTTGAGGCATTTGTGCTGGCCCTTTTTTATAGTCAGTGAATTGCAGTCACTTGGCAGTACTAGACCTTTAGCTAGATCATTGAAAATTATATACACACATAGGCTCTATGTTTAAATTACTATTCCCATGATTTCTTTGCAGCAGTTCCTCATCTTCTGGCTGAGGTAGAATTTTATAGCATCGGTGGTCTCCGCTTCAAGAAATGTTGTCTGTTAAAGATTTTGACCTGATTCAGAGTGTACCCAGGGTGAGCTGGTGCTGGCTGATGCCTGAGAATGTAGAGCTTTGTGGCACCAGGGAAAATGAAATGCAGAGAAGGTTATTCACCATCCTGTACTCAAGTAATTTTCCTTTGGTTTTCAGGTCTCAGAAACTGAAAGGCTTTCATATGTGGGAAATAATTTTGGCAGCGGAGCTATGAAATGTAATTCCCTATGCAGGTATGGATTGCTAGCAAAATGGGGGTACAAACTTGGAGGTAGAAGCAGAGGTGTTGCTCATACACAAAGTTCCTGGTAGCCTTTCTTAAATGTGGCTCAGAAGTTCCCATGGAGGCCGTGATTTGATTTATTGGGAGTCTCCAGCATCTGGCAGCTGCATTGTTTGTGCACTTTGCATCCCTTTGGAAGTTGTGATGTTTCATATAGTGTGTATTTGAAAAGGCCTTCAGAAGGAAAAGGTAAGGAGATGGTTTGATGTAGTTGAGATGTACAAATAATAGCTTTGTTATTAAAAAGCTGTAAAACTAATGTTAAGAAATTGCCAAGATTATCTGCTGCTGCCCAGGAACCTTGTGGGTCATTAATCACCATTTGACTTCAGGGCCACAGCATGGTATTGCTGTGTGAAATAACAAGCTGCCACACACTGTAAAAGGAAGCACTGGTGAAATCGACAGCCTTTATGTGTCCTGGTGTAAGAATGTGACCTTTATGTCATTGGGGCAGATCCCACTGGTCTCCTCTAGGTATCCTGTATGTGAAATCTTTCTCAGTCTCTAACAGAACCACCGCCAAAAGGGTAGAGAGCCAGTGTGAAATAATCTTGCCTTGTTATACCCAAAGGTGTTTATTTTCTCCTTTGATGCATGTTATTGCTACACAATACTGAAATACATTTAATGTGTATGTCAGGATCTTGGTACCAAGTGCTTTGCTCTGTAGATCATTCCACTTGACCCACGTGGTTGGCTTGCATAGCTCATCTCTTCTGTAGGTGGACTGTACTGATGTGACTTGTATCTGACTAGTTAAAGTACAGGTGAGGGAGTAAAAAGCAGAGCTGTGTACAACTTTTAGGGAGAGGAAGTGTTTTAGATGTTGGTGCCCTGGTGGTCCAGTGTTCTGAGTAAGACCAGACATCAGGAAGCATTTCTTTACAGAAGTGGTGTTCAGGTTCTGGGACACGCTTACTAGAGGGCTGCCCCAAGCCTGTCAGTGAGAGAGGTATTTGGGCAATGTGCTTAATAACATGCTTTAACTTTTGGTCAGCCCTGAGTTGGTTAGGCAGTTGCACTAGATGATCACTGTAGGCTCCTTCCAGCTGAAATACTCTATTCTGTAAAAGGAACAGGTTTCACCTCTGCAGATAGCCTGTCAAAATAATACTGATACTACTCTGGGAAGTGAAACAAGGAGAACTGGACCTTCAGATACAATAGTCTTCAGTTTAAGATACTATAGCTGAAAAAAGGCACCAAGGAGCATTTTCTTCTTGAGTTTGAAAGATTAATTTTCTGAGAATGTATGATACAGGTATCAAAGCAGTATTATATCTAGGCAGATTTAGTGGTCTTATCTCTGGGCACTGATTAAGAGATGTTTTCAATGGTTGTTCTTACCTGCACCTCTAAAGATCTTGAGCTATGGATACTAAAAAGGCAAGCTAACTGCTGATAATATGTTCAGCTTCAAGTATTAGTTTTGCATTAGGTGTGCACGTGCCTCAGGATCCACAGAGATGCAGGCAATAAACAATTAAGTAATTTCTTGCTTTTCTTTCAAGTTTTCCCATGCCATCCTTCTGTCCTTTTTCTCCGACATCTGCTTCAGCTGCATGTATGAGAATTTCCTCCTGTGGATCTGTTCCTGTAGCTCTTAGCAGCTGCTAGCCTAAAACTGTGCATTCACAACTGCTCAAGTAAGTGTAAGAGGGAGCAGAAACTACCTCTGATCAAACCACTCTCTATTCTGAGTGAAAAGTCTTTATTCTGAGTTGAGTCCACCCAACCTCATGGCTTCCTGGGACAGCAGGAATTGTCCAGAAATCCTTTCTGGCCAGGAGGTGCTGAGGTTCCCACTGTATGTGGGCAGCTCTTCTGAGAGCATAGAGTGTTGCTGTCACTGCAGCAGGCAGCCTGTTGTGCAAGTGGGTTTTGGCTTCAGAAAGTGTGTTTTGACTTCTAGAAAAAGGTGTTATGCAGTGGAAGAAGTTCAGGTACCAGTCAGAAGGGGTCATATGGAATGAACTCTTCTGGCTGGATAAGAAACTCGTGCAGGTGATAACTTGGTATGTTAGCCAAGGGTGATATACAGCCTGTTCTTCTTAGTGGATCGTGAGACATAGTGGGAAGCTGCATAAATCAGCCATTTGGACTTGCCCCTCTGAAATGTGGGATGAAAAGGAAGTTATCTGAGAGAAATTATCATATCTCAGAAATGACAAAGTCACATTTCCAAGGAGCATTGAGGACTTGAAAGTGACTTGTACTAAGCAGAGAACTGGCCTCAGGGAACAAAAGCTTTAAAAACACAGGTAGCTGCATAGAAGCACTATACGTAACATATATATAACATAGAAGAGAAACCAAAGGACCTGGCACATCAAAAAAGGCAAAAGACAATTTAGCATTCTGGAGCTAATTTAGTTGTCATAAAACTTCTATGTTTACTTAGGGCAAGAAGTATTTATATTTTTATATATGTGCATGAGTGTGGTAACTTGTTTTACTGTGACATTCTAAATGTGCTTGGAAAACTTGTATTTGTGAAGCAGAATAGTTGGCAGAGGGTGAGGAAAACACATGGCTTTGCACTATGTATTTTAAAACATCATTTCCACTGGACTGGCTCTCATTAATGATTTGCCCCTCTTCTTCCCAGGTATTTTGTTGGTGTGTTAGACAAGGACTCTGGGCAAATGGAAGTGTATAATGCTGAAATATTCAACATGCAGCCCTTGCTGTCAGGTAAGAAGATACTATGTTTAACCCCAGCACCAGAGTCACAGCATGCTAGATCTATATATGCATTCAGCTACTGACTGCTTGATTGCTGACAGCAAAACTCTTTGTTTTCTCCCTGGCTGCTCTTTCTTCATCATTTCTGCCTTATTCCTTTAGCATGAATGAAGGAGGATACATTATACTCTCCTTCCGAAACACTGAATGATGTGGAAACACGGGGAATAAATTCAGGTGAAATTTAGGCTGGATGTTAGCCAGAGACCGTTACAGGTGGGAGGGTGGAGGTTCTGGAGTTGGTAGCAAAGTTGTCACTGTTCAGAATAGTGTAGCCTTGTCTAGGTGTGCTCTGCTGAAGGAAGCCTAGAAATTGTCAGGTCAAGGGACCTAATCACTGAAAAAACAGAACAGCTTTTCTTCTGCAGAACTGCTTTTTGCTGCTGACCTCAAGAGGATAACCCAAAGCTCTTTTGGGAGCTTGTTTTTCCCCTGTGCTGCAGTCCATGTGTTATGCTCATAGACTTTATAGCAATAATTGGCCTGTGTTTCCTTTTGTGTTCTAGGTGCATACTCTCTTACTGGATGTGTTCTGTAATTAACAAAGTCCTGTGGAGGAGATCTTGAAGTGATGTGCTAAGTGTTTTAGTAATGAGTTAGAGCTAAAGGGATATCAAATAACTGTGCTGTCCTTGCTCCTGCAATACAAGCATACTAACTTTTGTTCTTTTATAGATAACTTAGTATCTGAGGACACAAAGGATTATCAGAATAAATCCTACAGGGAGAAGGTAAAGTTGAAATCCTATATCATATTCTGCTGTGATCCCACTAACAGTGGCAGATGATACTTATCTGAGACTGTGATGTTTGGTTTACTAGTGGGTAAACCTGTGTAGTTTTAGCACTCCCTCTGTGCCTTACAGGTCTATGAGGTAGTGCATTATTAGTGCCTACCTTGCAGAAGTTTCATAATTATTTTAGGTTTGGTTACAATCCAAGTTTACTTCGTGACCCTTGTGGATCAGAGCCTGTTGCTTGGTTGGGTTGTGCCCAGTGAAATGTTTGAAGTTTCCTTAAGAAAGCATGAATGTGGAGCAAGTGGTGGTTAGCTGAGTTTTCCTGTTGTGTGCGAAGTGTCTTCAGCAGTGTGTTTCAGTTGCATCTTTCTTGCCTAGATGGATTTGTGCATTGAGGCCTTTGGTACAAGCAAGCAGAAGCGAGCTCTGAACTCTCGGCGAATGAATGCAGTGGGCAGTGATATTTTTAACGCAGCTGTGACAAAAGCAGCAGCAAACGTTATAGATGCAAAGGGAGTAACAGGTAATATTATTGTCTCAGGGGTTTAATGAAGGCAATCAGAAGTCCCTTTTCCTGTCTGTTCCTTGCCAAGTATGGTAAGAAGAAATGGGTTGTCTTTGAGTGACCAAAGAGGCAGCTGGAGAAGGGCACATGTGGAAGAACTCACAGATCTTCCACAAAGAACCTTTGTTCTTTGAAAAAACCGCTTCCTTCTGATCCTGCTTGTCTTGCTGTGGGGGTTGCCTAAAGGAGGAAAGATTCTTGTGACATCACTGTCCCTGGCCATTATTGGGAGCTCTTCTGGGATTTCCTGGGATTCAGTGTTCTGGGATAGAGGCAATGCATTCACCTGGTCTGAACTGAGAGACTGAACATTCATTAAGGTGAACTGTACCACTGGCTTCACAGTGGCATGTCTGTGTAAAATTGTCGTTGTCCTAAATCAGGTTACAGCCCCACCAAGTGCAATCCTATGTGCTGTTGTGAGATAGGCTGATGGACTTGGGTTTCTGCTATGGAGCAGCCTGCAGCAAAGAGGCACTCTGCCATGGGCTTAGTTATTGTCACTGTTGCATGGAAGATTCACTCTCCAAAGCATCATATTGAGCTGAAGCTTCAAGGAGAGTTGATAACCCCACTAGTGAGTGCTAGTGAAGCTGCATGTGTATCATGTCATCCAGCCTATGCTACCCTGTCCTGATCAAGAGGGAGGTAAGAAATGATGGAGGAGGGGCCACACAACTTGCAGGCAAGGGCCATGCAATTGACAAGGAGAGGCAGAAGGAGCTGAGCTTGGTTAGTGTGTTAAAGAGGAGGCCAAGGAGGATCTAACAGCAGGCCACAGCTACCTGAAGGGCAGTCAGAGCCAAACTGTTTTCAGCAGCACCAGGCAGTACAAGAATCAATAGCACAAGTTGCAGTGGTACCTGAGCCTTGGGAGAGCCAGATGGGAGACTGGGGGAACTGTCTTTCCTTGGAGAGTTGTGGAGCCCTGGAACACATCCCACAGAGGTGTAGACTCATCATCTTTGGCACTTCCAAGGTGTGGGAGGACAAATCTAGGATTGCATTGATACCATGCTGTAGACAGTGCTACTCTGAGCAGGAAGTTTGACAGGAAACCTCCAGAGCTCCTTTCCAATAGTGCTTCTGGGATTGTGAGTTTTATTTGCTATGAATGGGAGAGATGTCTCTTTGACTGTACAACCCATCAGCTCTCATTCCTTCTGTTCCAGCTGGATAATGTCTGTGCTCTAGAAGCTGCTTTGTGCCAAATGGCTCTCCAGTGGAACTCACAGTGCACAAATCATATACTGTCCACCGTGCAGGCAAAGAGATGCAGCAGCAACCATTTTATCTTAGTGCACTTGTTTCCCAGATTTTTATCTAGTCTGGAGAGGTTTTTCTAAATTTTAAGGAGCAGAAAGTTCTTGTTAGAAATTATGACACTATGCCAAAACCCAGGATGCTGAGTACATAGCAGGCATGTCAGAAGCTGTCAGCCTTTCTGTGCCTATGGGAATGCTTTCTGTATAGTCACCACCTACATGTATCAGGAACAAAACAAAATGGGGAAGAGCTGTTGCCTTTTCCTTACTACTGTCCCAGGTGAGAAACTGAACTGGTGTTTTAAACTAGTGACTAAACTGGTGTTGACGCAGGAACAACCATTGAGTAGACTTGTATTTAAAGAAAGGATTTGGGTTGTGGTCATGTTCTCAGTGGTTTTGTTTGCATGGTGCAAATACTTTTCTTTCCTGCTTCCCTCCAAAGCTCTGATCCAGGATGTGGCCCAAGATGATGTACAGAACATCTCCACCTTCCTCCCACCATGTAATGAAGATGCTGACAAACCAGAAAATGTTTACAAGTTTGAGGACAGTATCTTTTTTTGTGGCACAGTGGTTTCTTACACAACTGTAAGCCTTGATGTCAGTGATCTGACACGCGGGAGTGAGTGTTGCAAGGTGTGTGCATAAGCCAAGCCTTCCCTCACAGGCTGAAAGCTGAGAGCAGGGGCACAATGTGTTGAGATTTCTCCCATATCCTGCCTCTTTGCTGCAGGATGGCAGGATCCTGTGCCTCACTGTTGGCAGTAGTTCAACTGAGATTAGGAATGAGGTTGGCCATGCAGACTTGACTTGGGGTACAGTTACAGTCCTTTAGAAACCTTTGTTATTGGCCAGCTTCCAAGTGTTGTAGTTACATCCTGCCTATTTATAATTTCCATTATTTCTTCCCTGCCTCATATCTCCTAAAATTAGAATGGATGTAGCTTATCTCATTGTGGGCTGTTCAGACCAGAAAGGAGAGCAAAGGCATTTTTGTTCTTTTCTTTAAAATCCCTCCAGTTCTGTCCCCAGCAGAGTATGAAGCATTGCGAATTCCAGCAGCAGCCTTTATTAACATCACTCCAGAAGAAATCACCAAGAAAACACAAGATAGAAGGTAATGCTGCTGCAAACAGCTTTGTAATAGTCTAGATGCGCCCTGTGAAGCTGTAGTTTATCTGTGGGTCAGGATGGCTACTGCTGCCAGCTCCAGTATACCCAGGCTGACCTTTTCAGTGCAGAGGGAGGACATCTGATCCAACCACAGCTGAGCAACACTTACTCTGGGGAGTATGTGGTATAATTTTACGCATGTGAAGAAACTGTGTGCACAGCAGCATGGTTGCTCTTTGGGGAACTGATTGCAGCAGAAGAGAGTTGGGAAATCTTAAGTGGGGTCTGCCGGCAGGTGCCTAGAAGATGGACCACAGAACTGTACTGAACATGGTAGTCCCATGGCTGGGCACTGTCACAGCCAAATTCTGATTTGCTGTTGAGGTTACTGTGGCTTGGCATGGACATACTTTTAGAGCTATTAAGCCATTGTGCTAAGGTTCTGAAGTGAGGAGAAAGAGCACAAACCACACCTGTGCTTCCTGTCTGTGCTGAAGCAGAGGTTTGTGTGCCACATGAAAAGCCTCCAGTTTCTGCAGTACAGGGACTTTCTTAGTAGCTGCACACTAAAAGGGGCTGGCTGAATATGGTGGACATTGACAGGAAAGTGTGCTCACAAAGCAGCCTCCTGGGCTATGCTTTAGAGGTGTTCAGGGAGCTCTTCTCAAACAGCTGAGCATTGAAGTTACATGTGTGTCCTGTACTGATGTTGTAAGTTGATTTCTGGTTCTTTGAGCCTCAGACTCTCCTTTCTTCTTCAGCCATTGCTGCTTTGTTTTAGAAGAGCTGAAGTTCCTGCCTGCTAATGAGAAGAGCAGAGATCACAAAGCCCGATGCCTCTGGTTCCTGGACACCCTTGTTAAGTTCAGCTACCAGAAAGTGATCAAAACGAAGTGTAAGAGTTTTCAGCTCCTCTGCTTTTAAGCTGTGACTTTCTAATGCTGAGACTTGTTTTGTAATTACTGCAGTAGAAAATGATGAAGCTGCCCAGAATGAGTTGAGTGATCAAAGAGCTAACTAGTGGTTGAACAGCTGCAGCTAGCTAGAGCAGTTGCTTTCAGCCTATTTCAGGCTGAGGTTGGTGATTTGCATGTTGTTGATGGTTGCTAGATCTGCATCTCCTGGGAGATGGGTGTCTAACCTTTTTTAATTCCTTTGTAACTGCCGTGCAGCAGAATGGCACCATGAGATTCTCTTTGTAGGAGACAGGGTAGCTTAGATTGGAAAATCTGAGATTCTCCCTGGTTTATCGATAGTGCTGCACTTATAAACAAGTTTTATGTTTTCACACTTTAGTCATAAGCCAAGAAGCTGGAAAGTGTTATCCAGCCTCTGTATTGCAGGTGCAAAAGGCATTTAGTACACAGTGCATCCTTTATCTTTCTTTTTGTGCTTTTGTCTTTGTCATCCTTCACTTATTCAGTCTGTGGGTCACAGTGATCATACCTGTTAAATTCAGGATTCTGCTTCTAAAATGTCAGGAACTGCTGTTTTCAAAACCACTGCACAAAATATTTTGGTTGAAATCTTCAAGACTTATCTTCCATAGAACTTGTGTATCCCCTTGTCAGTGGTGAAAATGTCATTGTTGGCATTTTCAGTGGCAGGGGGTGCTGGAGGAGGACATGGCAAGCCTGATTGTAAATATTCTCCTGCATTGCTGGAAACAGAGGAGTCACTCTGTAGAACTTGGTCAAGGATGACGTGGAAATTATGGGTCTTGGGTGCTAGTAGGAATTCATTAATGTGGTTTCAGTTTTAATAATATTTTCTGACAGGACCATCTGTTGAAAGGTAGAAATCTATTAAAAGAAATGTATGTGTAGGTGCACATGCGCACATTTTAGATTGCGTAGTGTCGATGTAGGAGATCCCATTTATAAAGAAAATAAAAGCTGTTAGGAGCCTCTTTCAGACATTGGAAACAATGAGACCTAGAAATCAAGTTCTGAGGTTTCTGTTGGGTTTTCTATGTTCCTGGGAAGAGTGATGAATGTCATAGTGATAGGTGTGCTATTATGGCGGCTGGAGATAGTACAAGAAAGAGTATGTTCATTCCACTGTAAAATCCTTTTCTGTCCTAGATCCAATGGGTCCTGAATGCCCACAGATTATTAGCAAGAAACTCATGAAGAATTTCACTTCACTGACCTACAACAATAGCAGGTAAGGAATTATGTTTGCTTTGATGTTCTTGAGCCAGACATACAGCAGAGTTCAGCTTAAAGGTCACTGGACACATTATCAGGAGACCTATCAAAATGTAAGTAGCAGTAGATTTTCTTGCTTCATGTCTCCAGCGCTGCAGAACATTGGGATGTGGCTGGTGGTAGTCACTTTCAGACAATGCTGGTCTATCATGTAACAGGGGGGCAGATTTTCTCAACCCCTAGTGTTCAGTCCATTTGTCAGTGCCCCAAGAAAGCCAAGACCCTGTGCCCAAGCAGTCTGTTTATAGAGACCATTCACTGACCAGTCCTGCTGGATCAGAGGGTGATTCAACTGACTTGCTCAGGGAAGTGCTCCTGTTATAACAGAGCCTGGCAATCCTGTTGAATGGAAGTACCAAAATAAAGGGAAGAGTGAAGTGTCATCACTCTTGCCAGTGTCTTTTCCATGCTCATGGAGCTGACAGCCTCTCTGCCTAGAAGGGGATAATGGTGATGCTTTGCTATTGCATAGCTGTACTATCACTGTTGATCTGTCAGAAGCAGAGTTTGAGTCCAAATGGGCCAGCTTTTGTCTGAAGGCTCTGACCAGCAACCAGTGTGATGACACCAATGACAAGCAGTCAAATGCTCTCAGAGAAGCACCAGACAGGGATCTGATTTGTGTGGATTATGTATTTGAGGTGCCATTTGTACTTGCACTGAATACCCTCAGAACAGCTTTCCTTTGCCTTCCTCTTGCAAGGGACCACTGCCAGAGACTTAAGTGTTGTTACCTGGTGGATTTATCAAGGCTGCATAGTGATAACTTCAGGGGCCTCCAACTTCTGAACAGAAGTGGGCACCTGAGGGGGACAGAGAAGTATGTTAGGCTCCTGTGAACAGAGGTCTGTGCTGCTTTGAGCTCTTCTTTGGTGTCTAGGAAAAGTCCATCATCTCTAACTGGGGCTCCAGTTCTATCTGCACCTAGTGGGGCTGGTGTTTTGGTTTCAGTGACACTTCAGATCCCATATGTTCTTCCTCTTGCCATGCAGTGTCCAGAATTTAATCTCTGCATCAATGAAGGCTAAAATCACAGCATACGTCATTGCACTGGCTCTGCACATTAATAACTTCCAAATCGACCTCACAGTCCTGCAGAATGACTTGAAGCTCAAAGAAAGCAGGTGAGTTGTCATGTTTGTTCACTCCTGCTGATATATGCTGTGATACTCCTACGAAGATCCCTGATTAGAGACCTTGCTCTGTAGCCCTTCTGGTACCTGGGTAGTACAGTAATATGCTAGCAAGTCCCTTTTGTTTTAATTGGAGTCTATATTTTATGAATTTGTTGAAGCTTTATTTTGAAGACCTGTTGTTTGTAAAGGGGGGTGGTTACACATCTGAAACTTAGAAGGGCACTTGCCACAGAGGTCCTCAACTGCATCAAGAGGCTCTTCTGCTGTTCTGCAGGGAAGGAAATAAAGGCAGGCAGTATGGAAGTAGCCAGGTGGGACAGATTCTAGGACAGGACCTATTCACTGCCACTCAGCTCTGTTTCTTGCATATTAAATCACATCACTCTTGACTTTCTTGCCCTCTGCGTCCCTTCTCCTGCAGAGCTCCAGTCCCTGTTAGGTACCAGTTTGGGTGTGAGTGATACTTCAAAGGTGCCTGTAAGGTTTGCAGCTGGCTGCAGGAGGAAAACCAGAAACAGGGGTCTTCTCCCCCAGTCACACTCTGAGTGTGTAGTTGTATTTACATGGAGGAATCCCAGGCCCCTGTAATTTATCCATTCTGGGCGTGGCTCCAAGAAGATTGTTTTTGAAATACTGATAAACTTGGGAACTCTGCAACAGACATCATGGGGAAAGGTTGTAGGCAGAAATGCTCTCCATAGTATTTGAAATGTTTGCCAGATCACGGCTAGTGAAAGTGAATGGATAGAAAGCAGCTTGCAGAATAAGCTTCAGGGCAAAGAACCCTTGCTGTGTTAACTCTTGGGGAGGCAGTTGCTCTGTAGACTTCAATTTCCTAAAAAGCAGTACATGTCATGCACCTGCCATTAGCTGCAAGACCTGCTTTTGCCAGCAGGTGTCAGTCGGAGCCTGCTGCCAGCTCCTCTGGCTCTGGCAGTTCTATTCCAGTTTGTGCTGCACTGGGCTGTCTCTCTGCTGAATTAATAAGGCATCGATGAGAACTGCTCAAGAAGTGCACTGTGCTTGATGGGAAGCCTCCCAGCAAGCAGACATCAGCTCAGCAGGCACTTTTTTATTACTTGTGTCTGGGAAGGGGTCAGATGGCTCTGATAATGACTGCTCAGCTATGCTCATTAGTGTCTGGCTCCCATCCTGTCCTGCTTTGTGGGTGATGGTTACACCAAGGACATGTGCTTCCTAACTCAGTCACTGAGACTGTGGTCTTTCTTATCAGGATTGCTTAGTGACTGTGCAGCTGTGGAGGGACATAAACCCATCGCTGCAACTCAGAAAAACATTGTGGCGTATCCTGGGGTTTCTGGCTGAGGGGTATAATGTTAAGGTCCACTAATATCAGGAGATAATCTGAGCCTTTAGTCACCTGCTGGGTTTGCAAGCTCCATAGTCAGCCATGATGCTGTTACTTCTGATTTTGTCCCCTTTACGCTCTTTTTCCTTTGATGTGTAGTAGTGGGTTTAACAGCAGTGTTTGCTATTAGTATCCACATTCTGCTTCTTGTTTTCTTTTCTCTTTCTCTCTTGGTTTTTCCTCTCTGCTCTCGCTTCTCTGCCTTCCTTTTCATTCTTCTCATTATTTTTTTCCTTTTCTCATAGAATCATAGAACAGTTAGGGTTGGAAAGGACCTTAAGATCATCTAGTTCCATGCCTCCTGCCATGGGCAGGGACACCTCACATTAAACCATATCACCCAAGGCTATGTCCAACCTGGCCTTGAGCACTGCCAGGGATGGAGCATTCACAATTTTCCTGGGCAACCCGTTCCGGTGCCTCACTACCTTTACAGTAAAGAATTTCTTCCTCATCTCCAATCTAAACTTCCCCTGTTTAAGTTTGAACCCGTTACCCCTTGTCCTCTCACTACAGTCCCTAATGAAGAGTCC
>JANRGW010027423.1:10548-25377 GCA_024733675.1 Psilopsiagon aymara | reverse complement strand
ACAAGACCGGTCCCAACACCAATCCCTGAGGGACACCACTTGTTACTGGTCTCCAGCTGGACATTGAGCCATTGACCTCAAGTCTTTGCGTCTCTGAGATCCGGTCCTAAATGCTGAATATCCTTCCCATCCACTGAAGGCTGTAACAGTGTTCCCATAGAAGAGGCACTGAAGAAAATCTCCAGTTCCTACAGCTTTATTAGAGCATTTGTTAGCCCTGCCATCATGTTACGTTGGCTTTCCCTATCCCCAGACTACAACTTGGGTGTTAAAGGTATGGTGGACAAGAGTTGGAGGTACCTGAGGCATTTGACTGGGGGCAGGAGGGAAGAACTGATCGTAAATCATTAAGATTAGTTTTCAGTTTTGTTAAGGAAGAGAGATGAGGAGAAGGACCCTCATTTCCATGATCAAGACTGGGCAAGTAATTGCAGCCTGGAGAATGATTTGCATTTACTGGTCTTCCTCACTTGAGAGCAGTAAACATAGGAGCAAAGGACAGTGATGGTCACATGGATATGGAGGACATAGGAATAAGAAAATTCCCTTTCTTTTGCACTCTATGCAAGTTTTACTCTGAATGTGCAGTGAGTGTATTATCATTTTGAGTGGGTTACTTCACCTCCATTCCATCTGCTCCTCTGAGCTGTCTAGGTTTCAGGTAGAAAAGTCAAATGCTGAGGAAAATCTCATTTTCTAAGATTTGCAGCCTGAAAGCAATTGGCAAGACATTAAGTCAGCCAAGTGTCTTGAAGTCCCCTGTTAAACAGGTACAGAGAGAAGGCGTAGGTTAGCACTCAATACCTAACCTTAGGCTTACAATTTGTCCTTTCGTTGAATACTTGCCAAGCTTGTATTCAATATTCAGTGGCTTATGGCCAGACTGTATCTTCTCTGCACCTTATTAACACCAAACATTTGAACAGTGCCTTTATTTTAGTGATCAATGCTTAAGAACATCATCTTTAAAGATAGAGAGCAACTCATACTATTTTTTTTCACCCAGGACTGTCAAAACCCAGAGACTGAGCAAAGCAGGAAAAGCGAGGAATAGTAGCCTCCTCCATCAGTGAGCATGATGCTCAGTTGTGCTGGAATACAGAAGATGAGTTAGGTGGGGTGCTTACCGAATTGCTGCACCTTTATGTTTTTCATCCAGGATAAAAGAGGGGCAGAGAAGAGGCATCCATTGTGATGCAAGCATCCTCTAAACAATGGACAGGCAATCTGGTAATGGGCCACAGATTTCCCAGGTGAAAGCCAGCTCATTATCACATAGATGTGAGTATTTTCCCCATAAAGTGTTTCTAAAATGGATGTGTTGGCATCCAGTTCTTTATGCTTTATGAAAATCATGTCTGGATATCTACATGAAGGCTGTATTATGGAAGTACAATGAAAGAAAATGGTACACTTAAGTTTTTTGTGCATATCTGAGATCCTTTTTCATTTTATGCAAAATTTTAATTTTTCTAGAGCAAAAAGATATTTACAATAGAAAGGAGTAGTACAAAATAAAAACGTTCAGACTCTGTCCAAAAAGAACCTGTAGCGAAGCAGAGCATTTAGCAAGGACCATGTTGTTACCTGCTCCAAGACTGGGATGCTGGTGGGCAGAAGGATGCCTCCAAGTCTTCACAGGCCCTGCTGATGTGGCAGTAGTGTTAGCAGTCAAGTAAATAATACCACGCCTGCATTTTATTTTAAAGTGCTCTTTTACTTGCACTGTTCTCTATTGTTGTAAATTAGTTTCCCAAAATGGGTTGGGGGGTCCTCTTCTGAGACATGTACACTTCAGTGCTGCTGAATATTTGATCACTTAAGTATTAGACCCTAATCTCCAAGCCTGTGAAGTACCACCAATTGAGCTCTGTCATGAATGGCGGCAGCCCTGTCCTGCTGCTACTTGAATAATTGGGAAAAGGCCCTGACTTGTCTCATTATTGCATTCAGCAAGCAAACCTTTGTTATTCATTTAAAACAAGATAGACAGCAACATCCTAGACTAGTACAGTGCCCATCAGAAGTGTAAGTTTCATCTAAATATGTCTCAGAGACTATTTATTTTCTCGTTATAAAGAATATGCTGGCCCAATATAAATGTCAGTGAGCTCAATGTATTTTGTGCAGTGAAATGGACAGATCTAAAACAGTAACAAGAGTCAGGCCTGGGTCCTAGGAAATGCTGAAGAGTGAGTGCTTGCTTTCCATTTTTAAGCACTCTGCTTTTGAGTCCCTGCTTTTGAGTCCCTCTGCCCACTAGTTTGATTCTTGATCAGCCTCAGAAGGGCAGTAACTTTGCACACACCTTTTTCCTTCAGAGAGCAAGAAATGCTTCTTCATGAAGTAGATGATCTAGTGGGTTGTGTTGTGGAGATTTGATTATTAACAAATATTTACTTATTCTAGATTTTAAACATTCCCATACACAGTCAGGAAAACGTGAATGAGACATCCTTCATGAAGAGATGCATTGGTGGAAAGCAGTCTCCTGTATGCAGGCAGGAAAGCGTACAAACTGTGGTATTCAGTTTTGTTGTCTGCAATTGGTAACATTTAGCAAAAGACAGTCAAGCATCTGGAAGATTAATTTGAAGTATATATGTATTGTCCAGGTGAAAACACCAGAAAAAAGAATGAAAAATTCTTTTAAATTTCCCCTGTTGTCGTGGGTTCAGCAGTAGCTGCAGCTGGGGCAGTGCTGTGTTTTTGACTTTCAGCTTGGGAACAGCGCTGATAGCAATGATGTTTTCAGTTGCTGCTCAGTAATGTTTACTCTGACCAAGGATTTTCTGAGTCCTCATGCTCTTCCAGGGAGGAGATGAAGCCGGGAGGAAGCAGAGACAGGATACCTGACCCAAACTGACCAAAGAGATATTCCATACCACAGCACATCATGCCCACTACATAAACTGGGGGGAGTTACCCGGAAGGGCCAGATCGCTGCTCAGGTCGGGCTGAGTATCGGTCAGCGGTTGGTGAGCGGTTGTATTCGCCTCCCTTGTAATTTCCCTTATTATTATTGGTGGTAGCAGCAGTGGTTTGTGTTATACCTTAGTTACTGGACTGGCCTTATCTCAACCTGTGGGAGTTACATTCTTTTGATTCTCCTCCTCATCCCTCTGGGAGCCAGGGGGAGGAAAGGGGGAAAGTGAGAGAGAGACTGCATGGCTGACTGAGCTTAAAACACTACACCGATGATGAAACAAAGTTCCTCAGGACATCTAAAAGCAATCATGACCCCAGTGATAATGATCGACAGTGATTACAAGGTGATTTTCCCAACAGAGAATCAGCTCACTAAAAAAGCATCTTGCTGTGCATATATAGCAACATACAAGCCTTTATTAAGGGATCAGCTAATAATTATTCTGCTACTGGCTTTTATTTTTTTCTTCTACTCCCTCTCTTGCAGGACAGTTGCATACAAATATAGCAACTGACTGTGAGATGTTACTCCTTTATGAGATTAATTACAAACATAGGGATGCTGTGTCTAGCCTGTTTGTATGATTGATTTTGTAGGAGGAAATGCAATAGGAAACTGATGCTTCCTTTTATCCAGTAGACAAGGTCAGAGATGTTTATATTCTTCTAGGTAAGCACAGCTGTCTAAAGACATGAACATGGATGGACTGTCCTGTCAGCACAAATTCATGCTGAGGTAACAGGCTACACCGTCCCTGTGGACCTCTCTCTGGCCAGGAGGCTGTGAGGCCAGAATTGCTAATTTGGCAAATAGCTAATTGTTTCAGATTTTAATTAGCAGGGAGATCCAGGCAGAGTTGATGCGCTGCAAGGGGCAGCAAGGGGAAGGTTTTGGTGAGCTACACTGGGTGGTGGGGCAAGGAGGAAGGCTCCTGGGTATGCTGAGCATGGTGTTGGCCATTGCAGGGCAGCATTCAGAAACTGACAGGGCTCTTACTTTAAAACCTGGCTGGCATAAGGAAGAATCTGCACATTCACTCTCAGAGTGTGTAGCTGTGGAAGCACCTACAGAAAGTGCAGAGCTTAGCTGCCCTTATTTCTATTTGTTTATAATCTTACAAGACCTGGATTTGGCTCAGAGTCCTTTTGAAAAGGTTCATTTCATTCTTGCGCACGGGCTGGCACTTGTATTTAGGCTGAGAAACAGTGTCGGGGTGTAAGATCCAATTTAGTGACTCAGCCTTCTTCCTCTCAGTATTTTAAATAATGGATGTGCTACTACTGATCTTCTAATTCCTGCCAGAGCTGCTGAAATATAGGGTGTGTTTAAAATGCTGGTAGAACACTGAATCTCTGTTCAGGCAGAGGGGATCTCCACCTGGGACTGAGTTTCTCAAAAAGAAAAAGGAATCAGAGGAAGGAAGAGGGGGGTGCCCAAGCTGTAATATCTTGTCACAGTGTAAAAATGCCCTTCACCTGAAGCAGTCGTCAGCTCTAGCAGCGCACTGATGGAGGAACCTGAAATCAGTGCTACAGTCTGTGGTTTTTTATACAAGCCTACGACTGATGACAAGGGAGAGAAAGAACTGTTAACCTGTGTTCAAATAATTAGTGTAATACATACAGCCTGGTGAGCACCAGAGGAAGTAAGGATCCCTTTGTTCACATCTTGCCACTTAAAGCTGGGTAAGCAAGTCTTGTGGAATTAAGCTCAGAATTTACTTACCCTTTTATTCGAGGTCTAAAGGTCTTGAGCAGGATGCTCTGTTGATGCCAGAATTAACAAGCAGCTCTGGGTCTTTGCTGTCTTAGAACAGCATCCAAGATTTCAGTGGTCTTTTTCTTCATTCCATCCATGCAAATCCTTCCTGATAAACGTGGATCCCTTTTCTGTTTAGCAGTCAGTTTGCTAGGCTTGACAGAGGTTATTGCAACAATTGATGTACCTCTTATAATAATTAATGTTAATAATAAGTCCACTAAACAGTAAACAAGACAACAAAGAACTGTTAGTGAGACAGCCTTTACTCATTTGTTTAATCTTTTAGTAAGATAATGGGAGATAACTACATCACTGTTCAGCCATCTTCAAATCCTTAATGCATAGAGAGTGTTTTAAAAAGAAGTTTGAGCTGATTTTTTTACACTTGCATTTAGTATATTCAGCTGACTGGGTAGGTGGAGTGCCTGAAAGAATTGGGAGACCTATATAATTAAGTGCCTTGACATTCTTCTTCTGAAGGACATTGGCAGATATCCAAATGCTATGTTCTGCTCTCAAACCATTTAATTGAAACCGTACAAAAGAGGGGAGGGAAGGGGGCAAAAGAGGGGGAGATCTTAGCGAAAACCTTATGTGCAGTTTTTTGCTATTGGATTGACCAGACAGGGCAACAAAGCTGATAAAACAGGATTAGCAAAATTACATTGTTGGATATTATATGCTGTGTGACATGTACTACAGCAAAGGAATTTGGCAGGATTAACCTGAAGAGGATAAAGATGTACAAGAGAAGAGGGCTGAATTAATAGATTGCTGTGACCAAAGCAAGGAAATCTATTTGCATGGGATATTAAGGGTGGTAATAACTTTGCAGGGTGGGGTTGAAGTTGATGTCCCAAGTCCTGTGCTGACCCCATGACTGAGTCCTGATCACTGCCTGGAAACACAACATACAGAATCCAGCTTGTTGGCATAGTTTCTCATTACACTTTACTGTTTCTGCATATCAGTCATATCTATGTATAAGCTAATTCCTAGGCAGGATTATCTGCATTACTGGGTTGGGGTTGTACTGATGTTTACCCCCTCTGTCCCCAAACTGAGAAGTTTATTTTCCTCTTTATAGGAGATGAGAGTCTTCTTGTAATGCACTAGTGTCATCCTAAAGTAAATATTTGTTTTGGTGGTTTTCCTCAGGACTTCTAGACCCAGCCAGGCGGACGGCATGGGGGAATGCAGTTCCCTAGCTGCTGGTTATTCAGCTGTTCAGGAGATGGCTGTACACTTCCATATGTATAACCTACTTGAAATCATAAGAAAGCCTTCAAGTCATGTAGTGTTACAGAATATGAAAGCCGTTGCCAGTAGATGACTGAATAAAATCACACTAAGTAAAAATGATAGAATATTAAAATTTCATCTGAGACATACTGTAAGACTGTCAGACTATTTGTCCAAAGCAGTAAAGAGACAGAAAACCAACCTCCATCGCTGGTACATTAAGGGGATAGAAAATACATTAAGGGTTCATTTCTTGCTTGTACAACATAAAAGCCTCTTCATTACTTGAAGAGGCTTTTAAATTGACTTCTTCCAGGGAGCAAGCAGTACATATACAGTAGCCTGCTTATTTTAAGTAGTCTGATACACTTCAGTGCAGATTGCATGAAAGACTTCAGAAGAATTTAAACCTTGAAAAAGGCTGGTGTCATTTGGTTTTCTTCTCCCACCCACAGTACCAGCACAGACTTTAGTGTTCACAGGAAACAGAGAATGTACAAAAAGTGTTTGGCATTAGTCTGTGTGTGACAAAGTGTGCTTTGTCAGGTGCGTTCAGTGCTACCACACACATGAAAGGTCTGCTCAGGGGAGAGGTTTCATCCTCCATTATCATGTCACCACTGATCAGCACCAGCCACAACGCAAGTTCAGCTTTCAGGCTCTTCCTTTCAGGGTTGAAGGCTGAATAATAGATATGCATAAAATATAAATAGCATTGGCTTTTTTTCAATGTGTTAAAATTCTGGAAATTGCTCTTTAAATAAAAGCTTTGTTAGTACAACATGACTGAGGCTTTACAAATGTGCACACGTACAGGAGTCAAGAAACTTAGCTCCATTTCCTACATCAACTCAATTGCATAACCTGTCTCTCCGGGGTTTCATCTGTTAGTGCATATGTTAACCACTCTTCTGCCCAGGGACTAAATGTGACCACATCTTCCTTCCCTGAAGGGGAAAAACAATGTATGAAGTTTCCTTTGGATTGAATTGGGCAGTGGGCATGTGGATGGGGCTAGGGGACACTTCCTTCATCAGCAGGGTGAGAATTTTTGCCTCCTCATCCAACCCATTTCAGGAGAACTGTTAAGAAATAACAGTTTCTCCCTCGAGCTTTCCTAGGCTCACATTGCTTTCTCTTTGGTTTGCATAAGGACTCCTGCAGTGGGTCCTCATCCCAGGGAGAGTCCTGAGCTGATTCACAGAAATTCTGCTTCCTTTTGAGTTTTGGTTGCTGAGGTAAGTCTAGAATACATGGGATGAAGATGATTATTTGCATTATTTTTTTTTGTTGCATGTGCCTAGATAAATTAGTCCAATAAGGATTTGTTGGAAAAACCTTAAGAACAACCCAACCAAGCGAGTCACTGTACCACCAGCGCAGCATTATGCGTGGAACTGGGGAGAAGCAATGGCTGTTTCCAACCTTTTATGTCTGCTGGACCCATGTCCTCTCCCAGGCCATTCCTGTAGTGCTGCAGCACTGCAACACTGAGCTCTTGTGCTGCCCAAGCATCGTGTCTGCCCAGGAGAGGGAGACTTTCTTTTTCCCTCATAGTCCCAGAATCTGTAACTCCCTGTGTAGTTTTAAAGATCAGCTTTCCCAGTAAGCATCAGAGTTGTGTCCCTCAGGTTCCATGAGCTCCTTGAGGGATGGGCACATCACAGGGGAATGAAGGGCTCTCTGCATACTAG
Source organism: Psilopsiagon aymara (assembly GCA_024733675.1). Classification (NCBI taxonomy): domain Eukaryota; kingdom Metazoa; phylum Chordata; class Aves; order Psittaciformes; family Psittacidae; genus Psilopsiagon; species Psilopsiagon aymara. Next base: position 17,751 of record JANRGW010027423.1, on the reverse strand, counting down.
GACATTCATGTGTCCCTGCAGCATTTCTGTGGGGTGGGGGTACCTTTCTGAATGTCAACACATAGGGCAGCTTCTGGGAACAGACCACACATGCTCTGGTGTCTCACCTACCTCAGAGGAGCAGACAGGACACAGGCAGGAGGGACAATGGTGGTGTCACGCTTGGGAAGCCACGTGGGGCACTGCTCTCTTTCTTACAATGTGCTGTGGTCTGTGAGAAAGCAGTCTGTTTCTCCCTTGTTTCTGAGGGCTTGGCTGAGTTTCTGGGTTGCTTCCACTGTCTGCCAGCCTCTAACCCTCCTGAGATGAGCACAGGAAATGAACAGCAGGAGCACAGCTGTACACGTTACCAGCATGGTGCTGCAGGGGTCACCTCTGCAAAGCAGTACATCTTGAACGCTGAGCCAGTTTGCCACTTTTATTTCTTTATGGTTTTTTTCCCTTTGGAGACATACATCCTTAGCACTTCTGTATTTTAAACAGGCAGGGGTATATATAGCCTGTGATACCGATGGACCTAACCCTGTCACCTTGCTTTCCAGCACACAGCACTATGGAAGATGGATCCCAGCGGAGGGCTGAGCACTGAGAAGTCTGGCAGGGGGCCCCGCTCCGGTGCCGTGCAGCAGCTGGTGTTGTGAATCAGGCCGTCACCAGTCAGAGAACGGCTACTTCACAACACCAGGGTCGCACTGCGCCACAGTTCAACTGCCAGAGAGCAGCAGAGCTTCCCACGGGTTATGCAGCATGCCGGCATGCCCAAGCCCAGACCTGCAAAGGTAATCAGGTGCTCAACTCCTATTTAGGCACCGGCCTCCCTCTGAACTCTGAAATAGAAGTTAGGCCCCTAAATATCTCTGTGGGTCTGGCTCCAAGACCCTACCTTGCTGTGCAGTGCAAAGCATAGAGCAGTACAGTCAGCAAAATGGTCACTGCCTGTTTGCATGCCATGTGGATATTAAGGAACAGGTAACTTTTATTAAGCCATGGCAAATAGTTAAATAAAAGCTTCTGCATGCTCCATGTATAGTTCTCCCTGACAGTTGTGTCTTTGGTTGTTGCCTGTGACTAGTTCTGATCATTCTCTACCTAGACACATAATGGCGTGTTCTCTGTAAAAGATGCAGTACATACCAAGAAAGAAGCCAGACTCCTTGGAAATGGCACCAAAGCAACCCAAGGTGTATTGTGATGAGTGAAAAAGCATCAAAACTAAGCAGTGGGGTTATTCAGAACTGGTACAGTAGCTGCTGTCCTTAAAATAGAGAAAATGTTTGATTTTGCATTGTTTAAGCAACCCATCAGAAATTATTGGGTGTAGAGAGACAGCAAAGCACACTTAGAATGACCTCGTCCAGAGTGGCCCTGTAACATGTGTCATGTGTTTCAGGTCTGAAGTGCAGGCTATTCCCTGCCTCTTCCTCTGTACAATAACAGCAGCTTGAGATGTTAGTTTGAGGGAAGTGAAGTGCTTTTCACCCAAAACCCATGTTATGTTCATGGAGGTCAGCACAAAGCTGGTGGCCGTGTACAATCCCTGAAGTCAAACTTAAATGCTGTTGAGTTTTGATTTCTGAAAGCAGCCATCTGCTCTTGGACTCAGCATGGGCTTTTCTCTGGTGGGTTTTCCCTTCCTCCCACCCCCCAAGATAGACTGGCTAAGCTGTTAGGGTTTGGCTGTTTCCTTGTATGACTTAGAACACTGGATGTGTAAAGCAAAGAGGGGAAATGCAGAGAGCAGACGATCAAGGTAACATTGAACTGATGAGGGTTTTTTTGAAGGTTTTCTTCATCATCCTAACTCATCTGTTTGACTGAAGCTGGCAGTAGAAGTTACTTACATGCTATCCTGGATGTATGATTACTGACTGGGAGATAAACATAAGGGGGAGTCAGGGCATACACAAGATCAGAAATAGCATGGGAAAGCCAATGAAAGGAGGTGGTTTATTGGGCACATCCTAATATTTCTGTTCATGTGGGCTTCCTGCAGAAGTAACCCTAAATTCCTTTCATAGCAAAAAAGCCCACAACCAACACTATTAACAGAGTTAAGAGGTGCATGAGAGGCTTATACGTACATTAGGAGAGGACAACCTGTTGATGCAGGCTAGCATTGGCTTTTTTTTCATTGACTAGAGGAAAAGCAAGACCGTGTTTCTATTTTGGGCACTAAGGCAAGGAGGAGCATGAATTTGTCAACCCAACAAGCAAGTCTGTTTTATTAAACTTGTTCTCTTCTAGCACAAACTGTGTACTGTGTGTAATAGTCTCATTGTGCATTATAACTTTGTTTTAAAGCTTGATACCTTTCACTCCAGGGTTTGTTTCATGGAGCAACATATTCTTTAGAAACTGGGGGTAACAACAAAACAGTACCAATAATCCTTGCACACACATACCCCCTGATTTATATGAGCAGCTGTTCACATATAGAACAAGACACTGTTTTGTCTTCTGTTGTAAGCCAGAAATCTATTTGACCTATTCAGTTTCTGTGGGTAAATATGCATAACATTTGAAATAGGTTAATGCTTAATATCCACTGCAGGCTGACCTAATAAACTATCCCCATGCTTCTCCAAGTATGATATGTGGAGGCAGATCATTCTCAGTTCCCTTCGTTAGCAAATTTCTTGGGAACATCACACTTCAGAGGTACTTTTTGGGGCATTTATTGTGTTTCCTATTTCTAACTTGGACCCATCACACTTTATCGTAGGCTCATAGAACCATAGAGTGGTTTGGGTTGGAAGGGACCTTAAAGCTCATCTAGTTCCAAACCCTTGCCACTAGACCAGGTTGCTCAAAGTCCTATCCAACCTGGCCTTGAACACTTTCAGGAATGGGGCATCCCAACTTATGCCCTTCTAAAGCAATTTCGAAACTATTTTCCATGTCATGATGTAGCACTGCTACTGAAAATCAAGCACCCCAGTTTGTCATTAAGGAATCTGGTGGTGTCATCTCATGAGGTGGATCACAGGCTGAACAGCTGACTCTCACCTTCAGTTGATGGCAGCAATTTCTGTTTGTTCCTTTCAGCAGTTAGAAGTGCTTAATTTTAGGATGCAGTGCAGTGAAAGCTGAATACACAAAATAAATAGTTCAATACGGGTTTTACATTTGTCTGAGTGTTATTCTTAAGTAAGCTCCTACAGTTCATGTTCATGTCAGCCCCAGTTCTGGCTGTTGAGCTGGAAGAACAGCGGCTCCCTGAGTTTCTGGTTAGCCCCCGAAATGGGGTGCCCATGCAGTCTGTGGGTACAGTAGGAGAGCTTTCCAGTGCTTCCCAGATCCTTTCACCTACTCATGTACTGTTATAAAAAATGGTATTTGATTTCCAAAAATACCCCATTAGAATTGCTGAAAGGCCTAATTTTATGATCTTAATGAAACACTGCTCAGCAGTGGGGAAAAAAAGAGCGATGTGTGTCAAAGCTGAAATGCTGGGCTGTGATTTCCTGTGAGACTTTTTTTTTTAAATGTTTAAAGGGTTGTTATTCTGAAAGTACTTTCTGTATTTAAGCAAATATTTCATTTCACCCTTGAACCCTTTAAAATCTAAATCTGATGGGTTTATTTTCTCAGTGCAGACACTTAGTACTTTGGCTGTTCTTCAATGACTTTGAATGGCTGTCTTTGTTTCCTTCCCAGGCTCATCAGCAGTGCATGCAGCACTTCAGAGAGTAGCATCATTGCAGATTTTGCTCTCTTTTCCCCTGCATGCAGAAGCCAAGCTGACAGGCACAGCAGGGCTCAGCATCTCTCACTTTCCATGTTTGCACGCACACTGCTTGTTATCATGGTGTTCCTCATGAAACGGCCATTTATCGGTTTCTTTCTCGTCTCTTTTGGGCTTCCTCTTTGGCAAACAACTAATATGAAATTCAAATTATATTTAAGGCAGCATTGCAAGCAAAAAGTAGGTGGGACTGAATTTTGGTACCCACAAACCTGAGTCATGTTTTATTTCAGTGTTAAAAAACCATCTCAACACGAGGGAGAAAATACAGAAATAGTCTTTAGGCATCACAGCACAGTGAGCAAGAGGTGACACTGAGGAGGAAGAAAAGGGGCTTGTTCACAGCCTCTGCTTTAAAAACCAACATAGGATTTGGATAGGAAGGCTGATCAGATTAAGTAAGCTATGAAGCTCTTGCTATTCTGTGCTTGGTACTTTGAAAGTGTATCTGTGGGACTTGAACTTTATCCAGCGCATGGCAAAAAGATGGCCAGTGGCAAGGAAAGCAAAAAAAAAGGGAAAATAAAGACAAAAAGGGGTTGGGAAGGAAGGAGATTGCATCCCTGAAGTCAGCATTAAGGCTGTGAAGCTGGTTTGCCTCACCACAGCCACCCATCCCATCCAGCAGCCACCAGCAAGCAAGGACATAGCAAAGCCAGGAGCTGGAGAGCCAGCACCGCTCAGCTGATGGCACCGAGTGGACATGATCTCGCTGTGGGTGAAGCAGTTGGTCTTGAGCAGTAGAGACACCACAGTCCCTCAGCACTTGATTTCTGTAGGCCTGTGTGCATTGCCACAGGGCAGTTGCAGCGTGGCATGCCTGGTAATGCCCAGCTTTGTCGCACTGTAGTAAATGATTGACAGTGATTTTTACAGTTCACAAATGCAAATGTATATACTAGACATGTATTTTTAGAAAAATCAGAGTCCTCCCACTATACAGTCAGGCCTCAAACATGCATGTAAAAGGAGCCAAAACATCCCTATTGTACAATGAAGTGATACCACAAATGGCATAAAAGTCACAAAGCAAGGCTAAAGAACCATTCCACTCAAAGGCTGATAGAAATAACAGAAGAGAGTAAAGAGTGTCTCAAGAGCATATAAACTACTCAGAGAAGTTTTATAACCCATCCTCAAAGGAGGTTCTCTCTGCTTAAAAGCCAAAGCAACGAAGACTTCACAGTATCATATTCCTTATCTTTATGTTTATAGGACATCATAAAAATTATAATGCTGCTTTGACAAACAGTTGCCTCTTTAACAAGTCTGACCACATGTGCATCAATGACTTTTTACATTACATTTTATTAGATCTGGTCTCCCAGCCATTCATTAGCAGGAAGATGCCGTCCACACATGTAAGCTTAATGTATGCAGCTCTCACTGCTACAGAGACCAGTAGAACAACCTAGCCTGCTGCTCTCCAATGCCTGCTTCATGCCAGGGAAATGCTGCTCGCAAGGGAACACAGGTGCTGGGTGCTGGGAGAAAGGCTAGGAGCCCACCCCATGGTTCTGCAGCTTTGTGCCCCTCACTGCTCTGTCCACAGAGTCTAGGGCAGGGGCTTGGGACGGTTCATTCCTGGGTGGAAACAGCACAAAAAAGCAGAACTGGGAAGAGACCTGAGGTCTGTATTAATATTTTGAGTGCATGACATCTCTATGATTCAGCTAAAAATTCTGGCAGTTTAGGAGGAAAACTCCAATTCTAGGGGAGAACTCTGGCATATGTCAAAACCTCGATATCCAAATACATTGTGTACCCCATATGCTTTCAGTGGCATGGGTACTAAGATGGCTAAACCTGTGTTTTAATTCCTTCCTTTGCAGAGGGGTCTCTCACAATGAACTCTTTCCAGCGTGGTCTCCCTGCTGTTTGGGACGTGTAGCTCATGTCCCTCCTTGGGCTCTTCAGGAGAGCTGGCAGCTCCTGCATGTGAATAGCAGCCATGGACTGAAGCGGCTGCTAACACTACAAACTGCATTTCATTTCCAAAGATCTGGCTGAATTTCCTTGCCACAGAGATGCCAGATCTGGTGGAGGTCTGAGGAGCACTTTGGGCAGGTTTTACCTCACCCTGCTGAGGCACATGTCTATGGGACCCACCCAGCAGCTCCCCTCCCCAAAGTCTTCCCTGATATCTGAAAAAGGAGCAGGTGCCCACCATCCTCAGGCGATAAAGGATAATGAATAATAAAAGATAAAGTTGATAAAGCAGGAAAAGGCACTGGTTCTCCCTGTAAACCTGACAGCCCTGTTGCTTGCAAATGGCAAAAGGCTTTATAAAACCTGTAGTGGTTTCATGTGACTATTTTCTTATGTTGTAAAAATACTGTTTTCCATAGTAACAGCCAGCACTTACCCCAACTCTGAAGATGCATTGCAGAAGCCTCCTGGAGAACAAAAAACCACACAGGCACCAGAAGCTGCTACACATCTGCAGGGTGTTTCCAGGGAAAGTAGATCTGCACTCCATAACCTTTCCCTTCACTAGATTTCAACATACCTACTTCATTATTTTATTGTTCTAAATAAACTTATGTTGTTGTTCTACCATAGGGACCTCCAGGGAGACCCATCATAATGGCAGCATGTCCCACATCAGCCACAAGTGTGTGATAACTCTCTAGTGCTAATCAGCAGCTCTTTTCCTGCAGGAGTGGTTTTTGATTTCTTCCCACTTTCAGGTAGTCTAAACCCAAAACTAGTGAGTAACATTCTGGTGGCTGCTTTGCTGAGAAAGCCCTTCTAGTGTTACTGCTTGAATTAAAAGCATGCTGTCTTCAAGCCTTGAATTCTAAATGGCAATGCCTTGGATGCTCCGTGTCAAGGAAAGGAAAGCAGAGCTGGTGACCACTCCCAACAGCCAAGGGAACAGCATCATTCATCCTGTCGTGGAGGAAGAAGTATCTACTGTCAGGGAAAAGAAACCTAGAAATGCCCCTGGCTTGCAATGCAGCAGTGATTGTGCAGTGGGAGGTGGTGTGTGTCCTGGTGCTGAAGTGAGAATAATCCAGGGCCAAGGTAGGCAAAATGAGCTCTCCCTGCTCTGGTAAGCAACAGATGTCTGTCCTGGGCAACTATGGGTGGAGGTGGCTTGTTTTAACCCATGTGAAAGACAGCCCACCTAGCTGGGGTTGGTTTTTTTTGCCTTTGCAAAATTTGCATTTGTACTGGGGAAAAGGGGAAGCATTCACCAAAAAGGCTCCCTGTTCCTGCCAGGATGAGTGAGCAGATTTCCAATAGCCAAAAACCATCAAGACGAATGCCTCCAGCACAGTGCAGCCAAGCTCACCACTAAGACCCTGTCCTTGGCTGCCCATGTCCCAGGCACGTCACAGAGTCAGGCACATTTACTAGGGCTGCAGCTTCATCCATAGAATCATAGAACAGTCAGGGTTGGAAAGGACCTTAAGATCATCTAGTTCCAACCCCCCTGCCATGGGCAGGGACAC
>JANRGW010027423.1:0-10448 GCA_024733675.1 Psilopsiagon aymara | reverse complement strand
GACTGCTCACCTGTCCCCAGACAGAGTTCCATACTCTCCAGCCTATCCCTAACATAAATAGCAACTCCCCCTTCCTGACTACCAGGCCTGTCTTTCCTAAAGAGCCTACAAGCTTTCATTCCAACACACCAGTCATAGGAGCCATCCCACCATGGTTCTGTGATGCCTATGATATCATACCCCCGTAGATGTGCACACATCTCTAATTCCTCTTGTTTGTTCCCCATGCTATGGGCATTTGTACAGAGGCATCTGAGCTGAGCTCCTATTGAAGCCATCTCACCGGCTGGAGCAGCTGGAATGTCTCTACATTGCTCTGAACAGGCACTGAAGACTCTATTTCCTCAAAGTCAAGACCCTAAAAAATACCAGATTGCAAATTACAGATGTTGACAGTGACTGAAACACTCTGTGACCTAGAAAACTCTCACATGAGCTTTCTTTTTTAATAAAGCAAACCACACTGCCTTGTCATGTGAAGTAATGTCCCTGCAGCAGGGCTTTGTGTATTTATTCCTTGCTGATGTTGCTTTTGATCACTACTAGATGAAAATGAAATCTTGGATGCTTCGGGGCTGCTATTAGGACAGATCCAATGAGATGAAAATGCATTTCAGGAAATACCACTGAAGCCAGTTTGTGTTTTAATTTCCAGGGACACACAGGTCTCCAATTCCCTAGAGACAGGAGGAATTGCAGTTGAGGAAAGGCAAGCTGAAAACGCACGTCAAAAGTCTGCCCTTCCAACCCTCTGAAGCAAATGTCATTCAGAGGCATTGTGGTTATCCCCTCTCAATCATAAGACTCTTGCTCTTAAAAGCAGTAGTTGAGGAATCAAAGTCCCTTTCTTCAAAGGCTTTTTGAAGATTAAGTGGTCTCTGAGCACAAACCACAGCCAGGGCTGTAGCACCCCATGCCAGTCCCACAGCACCTGTCCCTCTGTCCGTCATTCCACCTGTCTCCCCATCAGTCTTGTCTCTGGATTATCCAAAACCTCACTTCAGTGATTGACTTTCTACCTGGCTCGTGGCCTCACAGGCAGTTCCCTTTGTGGAAGGCATCATCCCTTGCTTACGGCACATGGGGACTTTGCCCCCCACTAAGGCCCTCTTCTGATTCTATTATGAGAAAACATCCATTATTTTCTTGAGTTTATATCTCCATGTCTCTGCTTGGGAGGTGTACCTGGCTGGGAAGGCAGTACGAACATCAGATAACATCCTGTTACTCAGCACTTGTAATTACGCAACTGGCCTAAGGCAAACAATACCAAACTGGCTGATGTACACTGTGTAAATCACTGCTTTTCACAATCTGTTCAGTTCAGACGCAACATGAATCAGTTTAGCCTACATCTGAAGAATCAAGTCTTTTCTGATTTAAGCACATGACTGGAGTCCACCAAACCTCATAGTCGGGTCTGGTCAGGAAAAAATTTCACTTTTCCCCATGTGTTCATAGAAGTAAAGATCTGGATTTGGAAACAGTTTAATTTAAAAAGTCAGACACTATTATTGAACATAACCCAGGGTAACAGTGACAAACTCTGGAATTTTTCTCAGAGAGAAAAAAATCCAAATTTGAAATTAAACTTTTTCCTACAAAAAATGAAACTTTTTCCTCCTAAAATTGTCATTAAATGTGGGAAGGGGCTGGGTGCCTGAGTCTCTTCTGCACAGGTGCAAAGTGGGCAGGCATGACTCCCTCCTCCTGCTGTACCAAGGTGGGGAGAAGACTCCTGATGCTCTACAGCACAAACTAGTCCTCAGCCACCCACTTTGCTGTTTTGGCCCAGTTCCATCTTGATGCTTGTCCCTCTAAAAACTAACACTTCAAAGACATGAACAAAGTGAGCTTGCTGCCACATCAGTGCAAAACCTTCAGAGGAAAGAAACAGCCCTTGGACCTGACATTCCTAGCAAGACCCAGTGAAATCCTACACGATGCGTGAGGCTCTTTGGGGACATATTTCTATGTGCAGACCAGCAACAGTCATCTGCAGCATGAATGCAGTAATGCAAATATACTGGTGAAGTGATTCAGCAATTAAGGAATAAAAAACTTTGTACCTCCTGTCCAGTACTGTAGGTTGGGAAGGGAGGAGATAGCTCATAAAAATCCCAGTGCCTTTGGGAAGCAGAAGAGTTAGATTGTGTTTATTTTAATTACCCTGTGAGGAAGCACAGCAGCACGGGTGAGCCTCCTGCTGTCCCACAGGAGGGTGTTGCATACATCAGAACAAATGCCAACCCAGATGGGAGTTTCTGAACCTCTCTATCAAGTCTTCCCTCTTTCCCCAGATAAGCTGGGCTCTCTTATATGGCCACAACACAGCAATTTCACCTTAGTTTATAGAAGATACCGAAATGGAAACTTGGTGGTGGAGGAGGAAACCTTTCCAGACTGAAATCAAAACGTATCACTCTTTTGCATATTAATAAGGCCACTGATTAAAAGTGGTTTAGCTGTTCACGGAAGAATATCAACAGTAGATGCTGCTAATTTAAGCCTGTCTAATTAAAAGCAAAAAATAAGAAATCACTCCCCTAGAAACAGCTGCACACATGACACTCACCTGGCACATAGCATTCAGCTCCGCTTATTATATCTGGGTTTAAGGAAACTCCCATGGCTTTCCTCCTCTCATACTGGGTGGGTTTTTCCCACCCTCCTGCTCCTTTGTGTAGCCACAGCAGTGACCAGTGGGACCTGCAGGGATGTTCCTGGCTGTGACCTCTTTGGGGCTTCACCCCAAGTGCAGGGCATTGGAAGCATCTGAGCTGGGACCTGCAAAGATTGACAGCTTCAGAGTGCCATTGGGAACTTGTCATGGGTGTGTGTCCCCCTGCCCAGCTCACTGGCAAAAACATTAAACTGTACCAGCCACAGAACTGACCGTTAACAATCAAGCCACACCTCACCGGTTTGGCACCAGTAGATGGGATGTTGTGGCAAAAACCTGCTAACATAGGGACAAATGGCATCCATGACCACTCCCACAGCCATTAATACGGTCATCTCACTGCAGCATGCAGTCTGGTCAGGCAAAATCCTGCCCCCCACCTCCCTTACTGATTACAGATCAGTAACTTCATTTGATAGTGGCACACATGCATGATGCAAAAACTCAGGGGAAGAATGAATGCTGGCACAGAGGAGGAGGGTTGTGTCCTTGCCTGCAGGGCACCAGCTGTGTCCAGCAGCAGTTGGGAGAGTGGTGACAGAGATGCCACCTTCCCTAAGCAGCAGCCTTGAAGCAGGAAAAGCTGACGATGAGCTCTCAAAAAGCCACTGAGAGTTTTGCGTTAACTGTTTGGAGGCACATGGCTTGTGTTCACTGGTTTTAAAGGGATGAGGGGAACAAAGTCAGATGTGTACCCATCAGTTCTGCACAGGTTGAGGGTACCTGCTGTCAGTCTGTTCCCATCCACAGCTGGGCCCATTTCCTCACTACCCCTTTACCCTCAAATCCCTCTTCTCCCTGAGCTGGCTCTGGGCTCTGCAGCCCAAGCCAGGAAGAAAAATGTTTCTGCAACTTGGCTGTCAATCACCACATTCTCAGTGAAATGGGAAAAAAGGTTTTGGTCTTCTTCCTTTTCTTTACTTTACAGTTATTTATTGTGCCTCATTGAATTTGCTTCCCAAGGGCTTCTGTATGACAGAATGTAATAGTATTAGTCACCATTTTACACATTAGGGAACACAATATTTAGCACTCATAACAATTTCTAGCTTCAAAAGTGCCACACAGACATTAAAAAACACTATATTTTTTCCCTGGTTTGTTTTTCAGGGTTAGCTAGTTCTTGCCTGAAGCTGCACAACTTCACTTTGTATTACCCCTCATGAGAAATGGGGCCTTCCTTTCACCACCTCTGTCATGCCAGAGGATGCCAGTTTTCTGGCCTCTCATTCAGAGCAGCTCTGACAAAAAGGACTTCCTTGGCTCCCCCTTTTCCCATCCACCCACAGCTCCCACACATCTACCATATTCCCAGCTACTGAATTCCAAGTCCAGCACCAGCAGTGGTCATTCAATCCTTCCTTTGGCAGCTTTTCCCATTGCCTGTAGGTTAAAAACTACAAGATGCTAAATTTCTTCTTTCCTGCTGATGGTTCCCTCATGCTGCCAATAAGCTCGTTCTGCATACAGGACCAGAGACATGTAATGTACCTCATGGCACCCTAGTTTCAGTCCTGACAATGACCCAGGTGAGTTGGCAAGAGGCATGGTTGAACAGTGGTGGTCTGCAGAACTTCTGGAGTTAACGGTGAGGCTGCTCTGCCTTGTTCAAAAGGAGGTTGTCTAGTAGATCTGTACCCTGACAGGAATGCTGAATGCATCTAATAGAAAAGTATTATCTATCATGTTTATGTGGGAATATCCAACTTGTGATATAATCTTTCACTTACATATTTATTAGACTGAAAGAAATACAATTTATATAACCAGTGACATAATATTTTACATGCTATGACATGTTACAACTCCTTGGTCCCATACACCAGCATATGAAAGGTGGTTAAAATCTTTGTAGCAGTGATTTTTCCACCTGAAGATTCTGAAACTTTTGCAGGATCTATAAATTCCACCAAGTGTCCTGCAAAACAGGACTATGATGAACAAGCTTGCCTGGTTTTCAGTACGTCTGCATGTATTACATTTCCAAAGGGTCCTACACCTCTGCTGGAAATCATTTGGCATCCCCAAATCCAAAAACACTTCTTGATGTTATGTGTCAAGAAACACTTTTTGATCCTTCACATAACATGTCTTAATCTTGCCTTCAACTTTACTGCATTTAGACAACTGAGAAAGGAGGATTAAAAATACTGTCTCAGTTAGAGACATCACACAGGATTTGTATTCTTTCCCCAGCTGTGATCTGTAGCATGATGACTTCTTAAGAAATATCTTAGCCAGTGTATTCCTGGAAAAGTATGATTCAGGCTGGATGGGATCTCTCTTGGCTCATCTAGCTTATCACCTAGTCGTCATGGCTATGCTATGACATTGGTTGCACTGAAAGGTCTTCAATGAAAGAAAAGGGCAGAAAAGTCTGTCATGGAATGTATGTCACACATGCAAGATTTGACAAACAAAATCCCAAATCTAAGAACAATGAAGCATATAAATATGCCAATTCAGGAGTCAAAACAATCCACAGTTTCCACAAATTGCACGCATTTCTCTTCTACTAGCCCCAGCCTTACATGTCTCATGCATTTTAATGCACACTTGCAATGCAAATGAGTTCCCAGTAACTCCTGTTTGTCAGCTGAACATAACACAAAAGTCTCAACCAGAAAAGTTTCTCCAGACTGAAGATGATCAGCTGTGCTTCCAGCCTCAGCCTTTGCAGATAACTTGGTGCCTGAGCTTTGGGGAAAAGAGAGGGCTGGGACACTGGTCCTCAAGCACACTGCTTTGGGAGGGGGGAAAGACTGTGACCAGGAGTTTGTTCTCCCAAACTAAATTCTCTGCCTACATGCAATTGCCAGGTTAAATGAATTGTGTAGCCCATTTTTGCCCAGAGAAGTTGTGGATGCCCCATCTCTGTAGGTGTTCAAGGCCGTGCTGGATGGGGCTTGGAGCAACCTGTCTAGTGGAAGGTGTCCCTGCCCATGGCAGGGCCTTGGAACTGAGTAATCTTTAAGGTCCTTTCTAACCCAAACCATTCTGTGATTCTATAATTTTAAAAGAGGAATAAAACGTACTTCCTCTTGAAACAACACAGAAGCATCTGTAGTTTCTAGAGAGCTCAACTGTAAGCATGTAGACATCCGACCTGGAACCAGGGACCAGTGCTCATGTAAGCCCATAGGCCCTCACCTTGCTCCTTTGTGCAGGCAGCCAGCATCCAGGTCCTTCCCACAGTATTTCAGCTGGTGTCTTTTGGCACTTCCTGAATTTTATTTTATGGCTTATATTTCACTGAGTGTTTTATACAATCACATTTGCCATAGATCTAAGCATGGATGGATTCAGTACAACTTCTTAGCCTCACATGAGAAAGCCTGATCATGGAGGCACAGAGTTTCATACATCCATGTGCAGATCTCTCCTCTTTTCCTGGTTGTCTGAAGGAACAGAGCCCTATGGAGTGTCACCATAACATCATAACAACCCTCCTCCATCATCAGCTACCAATCAGGAACTGCCTGTAACTTGTCCCAGTAACCCTGGTACCCACTCTCAAACTCTTTTCTCCAGTCAGATTTGAACAGCATCTTGTCACATGAATATGTGTAATAGAATAGAATGGTTTGCAAGGGACCTTAAAGGTCATCTAGTTCCAATCCCCCTGCCGTGCGCAGGGACACATTTGATCACCTGCAAGGGGAGAATAAGAGGATAGGAAGGAAAAGGTACCTCTAAATTAGTTGTCATAGACTACCATGAAGTGCATGTCAGTGTGCACTGGTATAACACATGGCAGGATCAGCCCAGAGTGCAACTGGTCAGAAGTGAAATAGGACATATAGGTTCTAAAACACAATCTTTAGACTACTCCACTTTTGGGACAGACATTTTCTAAAGACTTATCTGGATGCCTGCACCCACTTGGTACTCAGCATTCTCCATATAAACATTTCCAAATGATGCTTTTAAACATTCCAGCTTTTTAGGGCAGAGAGATTTCTCTGAAGGGAAAACCCAATCAGTTATGCTATATTGCTCTGCTTCTTCCCTTAGCAGCAATCTGCAGAACCTGGATGCTGCACTGACAGGCAGTTGGTGAGCTGCAGCCAGTTTTTAAGTAGCATAGGTTGCTGATTCACATATGCAAAACTGTATGCATGGAGGCATGTAGGGTATAATATGAGGTTAACCTGGGGTCCTAACCTTGCTCAGGCTCAGAGTGGAAGCAGGTAATTCAAGATTATTGCCAAAAGGCTTTGCTCTGGGCACACACTTAGTCCCAGCTGGGAAGGGGTTTATCTTCCCCAGTGCTGGCTCGTCTTTATAACACAGCATCAGAGTTGTCCAGGCATACACTGCTTCTCTTGAAGAGATGGCAGAAACTGCTCAATTTCTGTTTTTACACCGAACCTACAAACCTAGAATACAGACTAGACAGAGCTATGGCCTTGTGACACATCTTGTGCATACTGAATTAAAGCTATGGCTGAAGGTGCCTATTGGCAAAGCTAAATGTCTATACATACTGTGTTTGGACAATGCAAAGAACTGATAAAAGGCACTTTAACAGCTTTAGAACTATTAGAAGATATCACCTTCTTCACCTGAAGAAGAAGGCATTCAACCAGAGGCTGTTCATTCCCTCTGACCCATAAATCCAGATGCAGAGCCTTTAACTGAGCAAACCAAGCAGGAGAAGTAGGCAGCAAAGAGAATTTGGAGTGTCTGAAGATCAGAACAGGTAGAGAGGTCATGAAATAAATAATGAGATAAGAAGCCAGACAGGAAGCAGAGACGTCACACAGAGCATCGAAATGAGCAAGTGGCTGTGGGCAGCCCATCCATCACAAAGACAGAGTACGTTGGAGGAGTCACACAGGTGACCAGGGGAAGCAGAAAAAAGCTCTTAATTGCTACAGGACCTACTCCAGGCTGGGGTCTGTAACTCCTCCAGAGAAAAACAGGAGTATAGGTAAGCATGAGAAGTCTCAGCCTTTTCCTGGAGTCAGTTAATTGAATGCTGCTCACAGCAAAACTGCAGCAAGAATGCAGAATTTCAAGTGTCAAGTAAGTAAATTTGTATTAAAGTAACTGCAATTATACAGAGCCTGCACTCACTTCCACCAGAGGCCGCTTCAGGTTTGTGATGGACTTCACTGGAAGCAGAATTTGGATGATAATTGATACAAGCACAGCCATCATTTTGCATTTTCTTGTAGCTGCCAAAGCCTACAATAGTAAAAAGCAAAGAGTTCTTTAGATTACAGAGCAAAGGCCTGCAGACATTTCAGCTACTCCCTGAATAATGGCATGTGATCAAGTCCTTTTGTAACAACAAAAAGGAAAGAATTTCCCACTACATGCATGTAATTCCAACGCTGTGGTAGGTTATTTGTTTCACCACTAGTTAGATCACTGCCCAGTGTTCAGTGACACAGAAGGTTTTGGTCAATCAATGCATTTTTGATCTCTCATATAAACACTGATTTGTGCCTTGACTGTGTTAACAGCAAATGGATCTCTGGTCTAACAAAAGCAAAACTAATTTTAGTGCTGTGAATAGCCCACTGTGCTCAAAAATTAAATACTTCCTTCAATTACACACACAACCAGGTAGCTGAAAAATTCATTTAGTATATTACAAGTTTGATTGCTTTTTATAAAAAAACCCAAAAGGTATTAACAGCAGGAACAGCAGTTTGGCCATCCAAATGGCCAGGAGACAGGAGGGTAATGGAAGGCAACCAGTGATGCAAGTGGGTACCAAAGATTGTTCCCTCAGTGCATCTGAAATTGGTTGAGAAGAGAAAGGCTTGCTGAGCACCATTACCACAGCAAAGCTAAGAACTGTGAGACTGAATGTGTCCAATGAGCAGCCAGTGCAAAATACAATTGTCCCTTATCCCTCACTTCTGCTCTCCAGAGTATGATGAAAACCTTCATTTGGCTGGTGCGCCTGGCTAACCTAAAGAAATAACAAGTTCTCTAAACAAAATTTATTTTCCAAGCAGGTATTCTGACCTGCTCAACAAAATTTATTTTCCAAGCAGGTATTCTGACCTGCTCATCCTCCCTGGAAGAGCCCACACAATTCCCATGGACTGCATAAAAGGTGGACTCAGTCACCATTTCCTCCATGAGTTCAGCCACCTCAGAGCAACCTGACATCTCTAAAAGAAACAGATGGGAGAAAGTGAAGTGCTAAACACCCACTGTTCTTCCTGGGACAATTTCTGCTGACAAGACCTCAGGATTTCAGAGGGCGCCTACACAAGAGCAGTATGAATGAATTGCAAGGAGCTAGGAGAACTCTTTTGACCCCCAAAAGACAAATTCAGTTTGCTTTGCTCTTTTTCAGAGCCACTCATGTGACTCACCAGAAAACTTCAGTGGTTATCACAGAAACAGACTTGGACAAAAAAAAGCATAAAAAAGAGACAGTGGCGCCTCAGAAAGGCCAGATTAAAACCATCGCATGAATTGCTGCAGGGGAAGAAGCTTTATCTGCCAGGCAGGGTTAAAATCCATTCTGCACGGTGCTGTAGTTAGAAAAATACATATGCACAAAGCATCTCTCTTAGATTGGCCAAAGAAGGTGGAGACTGGGAAAGGACAGGGGAAATACAGTAGGACAGTGGCAGAGAAAATCCTTACCCTAAAGCTGCCGTGCAGAGTCTGTTCAAACAGGAGGGAGGTGATGATGATAACATGAAACCTGAGGCAAGCAAATTAGTAGATATTTTACCTCTGCTGTATGTTGAAGCTCATGGGAGCTGCCAACCTGCTCCCTGCTGCCTGTTGGGCTCACATAGGTGAGAAATCAGGAAGTGGACCTTCACAATGGCCATTCATGACAATCCCCAGTGGTGAAAGGAGGAGGCACAAAAGCACAAAATGTAATCAGTTCTAAGTAGGTTTAAGTCTGATGGCTTTGTAATGGGGGTGCTATTTCCCATTATTTTCTTATACACGCAATACATACACGCACTCACACAGGTTCCCACAGGCACACTCCACAGCTACAACACTTGAGACAGAGGCTAAAATTCTATCAAACAACAATTAATAACACAGTTAAAGCGGTCTGTAACCAATACCAAAATCACAAGACCAAAATCATCACTATAACAAGCCACAAAATAGACACACTGCCTTTCTCACAGTTTTGAAAACAAAGACAAAAACATACACCAAGAACAAAAATACTAATTAGCATCATGTTAAAAATAAAAACCGGTCACCATTCGTTAGTTACTCAAGTAGAGCATCAAATACCGGTTTTGAGAAATTGGGTCAGATGCCAGAATAATACAACCATGTTCCTGCATTTGACAATTCCTATGCCTTACGGAACAATTCAGAATGTATACCTGTATACCAAATGGGTGCTAGCAGCCAGGTATTTGCCTTTACCTACAAGATCATCCTATCTAGATTTACAGAAGGCTTTCTTATTCCTGCGTATGCCTTACGGAATATTAACCACATTCCTGCATTGGACGTCTCCTACGCCTTATGGGACCAGACTGTGCAGGGGCCTCAAGCTTCGACTGTCGCCCATGCAGGAAAGGAGGCTGCTACCCCAGGAAGCTGGGAAATAGTAACAGAAAAGACCAACAAGAAAAGGAGGAAGAGGACAGTTAAAAGCAAGGGGCTTCCTCCTAAGTCTGTTGTCCCCACCCAGAACTCAGAACTGCTTTGCTGTCTTGCAGGGGGCTGAGGAGGAGCCACGCTCCCACCATGAACTCCCGGCTGATGCGCTGGTAAAGAGGATCACTGCTGGTGCTGCCAGGAAGAAGCAACG
>JANRGW010027421.1:0-12463 GCA_024733675.1 Psilopsiagon aymara | reverse complement strand
TTCCTCCTGGCTTCCCCTCCTCCCTGGCAGAGCATGAGACTCAGAAAGTCCTTGGTCAGAGTGAACATTACTGAGCAGCAACTAAAAACATTGGTGATATCAGTGTTGTTCCCAGGCCGAAAGTCGAAAACACTGCTCTGCACCAGCTACTAAGAAGGAGAAAAATGACTGCTGCTGCTGAACCCAGGACAGTAATTTAGTAGATTAAGGAATAGAACTCTGTCTACAAAGGTGATAGAGGCGGACAACTACAGTTTTCGCAGTACTTCTCATTCTTGCCAGACTCATTTCACAGGAGCTATTGATAGTCATTTAGGCATTATTAGTCTTGTTTTATTTAGACTAGTTATATGAAGGATAAAATTACAGCTGCTGGAGAATTAGGCGCATCATGTCTCCAGAAATCAGTTTTTCATAGCTAAAGTGCTTGAGATAAACAATTGCTTCATTAACGTATCGTCAATTTTTTGCATTTCAATTTTGCTTCACTTAATTCAGTAATGCTCAAGATTCATAGAATCATAGGATGGTTTGGGCTGGAAGGGACCTTAAGGCTCACCTAGTTCCAAGGCCCTGCCACAGACAGAGATGCCTTCCACTAGACCAGGTTGCTCCAAGCCTTGTCCAGCCTGGCCTTGAACACTGCCAGGGATGGGGCAGCCACAGTGTCTCTGGGCAGCCTGTGCTAGTGCCTGACCACCATGACAGTAAAGAATTTCTTCCTTATATCTAACCGGAACTTCTTCTGTTTAAGTTTAAACCCATTACCGCTTGTCCTATCGCTACTGTCCCTGATGAAAAGTCTGTCTTCAGTATCCTTGTAGGCTCCCTTCAGTTTGAAAGAGGCCACCTTCCAAGGGTTTCGACCCATCAGCTGACTTGTCCTTGCTGGTTCCTACTGAAATCCCCCCCATAGAAGACACTGCTCTTGATTGTGCAATCTCTGATACACAGTAAATCTACCAATTTAGATGGCATGTAGAAGGTCAAGCAAGTGAACATCACAGTTGTTCTAGATTAGATAGTATTAAACACCCCATGTGAACACATTGGGTGTATACACAGTACAGAAACTCAGGCTATTCTCTGTAAGAAATGAAAGCCTCATTAAATGGAGTAAAATAGACTTATGTATCTTGTTTCTTGAGATGTTTAGTAAGCCAAGGTGAGTGTAAAGTTCGAGCAGTCAAAGTGATCTATTTATTGTCCATCAATTTATTGCCAATTTAGTAATCTCTTTTCTTCTGGCTAGTAACAGGTGATTTTTCATTTGTCTTGGTTCCATGTAGGATCCTTTGGAATGATCTGGAACTAAAGCAGCTGATGATGATGCAACTGGGGAACATTTACATAAAAATTTGGTTACATGTCGGTAAATTAGTGACAAAAGTATCTTCTGTAGAGTTTAACTGACATAATGATTATTTTGTGTGGGATAAGACAGACATTTCCTGAATTTCAGTTTCCTTTTGGCAAAATGAAGACAGTCTAACTGTTCTGGTTTTTACTGTATGTTAGGATAATTACATTAAATACATCACCAATTACATTAGTAAAATGAAAATAATAATATAAGGACTAATATATCTGCATTAAATTTATAGAGTATACAATGAATTCAGATACCATGGCTACCATCACAGACAGACATTTCCCAATCTTCCATGAAATCATGTTATAAATTCCCAGGGGCACTTTCTACTTGCAGCTCAATAAGTAGCACAAAGACTTTTTGCCCAACTATTCGTCACCTTGAGAATTTCAATTCTTTCTGTATTGGTTGAAATGCCTTTAATAAACACAAAATAATTTATTGTGTATTAAATTTCATCAAACCTGTACACATCCAGAAGGCAGCAGAGTTATATGGAACAAAAAGTAGGTGGAGTAATAAAGAGTACGTAAGTGGTAAAAAGCATTACATGAGAGTCAGGCTATATAAGAAATTAAATATATCTATGTGAATTTTCTGACTGTTTATTACAGCATGCATCTAAGTTCTACACTTTAACTAAAATTGTGGGTGGGGTGGGAAGGCAAGTAAAGAATGTCATTAGGTTTAGGTTTGTGGACATAAGCTACAGAAACAGCTCCTTAAGACAATGCTCCAATTCTATTAAGGCTAACATTTGATTTTTCTGTAGCTTCTCCACTGCCAAAAATTCACATTAACATTTTCTCACTCTTAACCTCTTTCCAGGGCAAATATTTTCATAAGCTTCTTGATTTTATCAGCAACAACTGATCCTGGCACAGGAACTGAGAACAAAAATGTTTGCAGTGTGTTCCATTGACATAACCACCCATGCCTTATCTTTCTTGGCAAGGACTAATTAAAACCAAAAAAAAAAAAAAAAACCCAATGACTCAAACTAGAGAGTCTCACTTTTTAAAGTAATTTGTCTTCAATGCAGCACTAACAGAACATTTTTCTTTCTGGAGATCGATGTGTTAATAAAAAGAAAACAGAAGCAAAGGAGAAAGGTCAGTAGTTTGTGCTTCTTGCTACCACTTTGCTCCCCAACTTGCACTATGTATAGGAAGGCCAAGTGCTGCTATATTAAAGCACTGCAAGTTCTCAGCAGCAGCTGGCAATTTCTGGAACTCTTCTTCACTTGTAATTGAACTGTTTTGATAATAGGACAAAGAATGTAACCAAAGTATGGGCAAGAAACAAATAAAATACGGTCTACACAGTGAGTCTCTGGTACAAAAGTAATATTTACTGCAATTATAAATAATAACCATTTATTTCTAGATTTGCTATCCATAATGAATAGAAGAAAAAATTAAATATTCAGAGTGTTATTCTTATGTGATAGATTGTAAAAGCAAATTCACTTCTTCTGAACTGATTAAAAATTCTAGTGATCCTCAACTTTATACCAAGTAGAAATGGCCAGTCAGAATAAAAATTGTAGACTTTGGTTTTTTTAGATCAATGTGAGGAAAAAATATCAGATTTACAAAATATTTTGGTATACACAGTATATTTCAAGAAGCCACAAGTGATGCTATCTGATGAGGAAAAAAACCCAAATGCAAACTACAAACACACTTCCTTTCAAAGAGTTTCTTCTCAAATATCCATGTTTTCACAGAACCAGATCAAACTGTAGGTCTTCTAAATGATCTTTTAGTGTTTAATAAGGATCTTTAAGACAACCATTTTAGCTTCTCATGAAAAGCCACATTGTTGAAAACTGTGAGCATGCACAAACAGCTCCTCTCTCAAGTCACTAAGTTTTCTACCTTTTTCATGTTGAAACTGTCTGGGAAATCATTCATTTATAGACCATCATTTGCCCTGTAACTGCCTATATCCTACACAAAAATATTCCACAGATAGGAAATGCCAGGCTTACATGAAATATTTTGCAACAAATTTAAAAGCCTTAGCTCTGTGTTTCATCTATGGCTACAGTCCCTTCATGTCACCAAAGATTTCATATTATTCAACTAAGCAAAAACATTAGTGAAGGATGACTGTGATATGGATCAAAGCATCTTCACTGGATTTGCAAGTGGATGCAGGAAATAAAGATTAGCATGATTCATCTTTGTGAAACTATTTCAGATTATGAGAGAAAAAAAGTTGCTAATGAGACATAGTCACCTGGAAGTCACAAAGAAAACAGAAACATTACAAATTTTTTTTTGGTTTAGTCTTGTATGCCTCAATTACTAAACCTGTTCTCCATTTTATCTGTCCTTACATGAAAGCAAATAATTTTTTTAAAGTAGCAATAACATATACCATATTAAATAAAAACACTTTTGAAGAAATATGCTCTCTTTAGCATTACTTTCCAGATGGTTTGTTTCAGCATTTTCCTTAGTGATTATTCTTGAGAACTGCAGACTTGATAAATTTTAATAATGCTAATCCTGATAGTACATAATAGTAGATAGGCACATACAAAGCATCACAGAAAGAAAGTATACAGAATACTATACAAATTTGTAAGCTTCATACTGCTATTGTTCAACTCATTGTTTATCATTGCTGCTTCACTATAATGTACAAAGCTTAACAGTACAGTAGCAGTTACACAGATGGCAAAATTAACCAGTTATATATAAGGAATTTAACAGTTTAGCATCTTAAAAAAAATTTATACATTCTAAATGTACCTTCTATTGAAGCAGTTTTCTGTTTAAATTTAAATGTCTGGTCATTTCTTTCATACACATAACTGTCTCAAGAAAGATTCAAGCAATTCTGGAGTCACCTCAATTCAAAGACCTTACAGATCGTATAATTCGTCCCTCATTCCTTTGTCTAACAAAAGCAGCAGCTCAAGGAATGTACATTTTGTTTTCTTGAGTATCTTTATTTGAAAAACATGGTATTCATTCCACAAGCTACTTCCAGACAAAGTTGAGGCAATTCACAGAAAAATAATGTTGGAAATTATCACAGGTACATATCCTACATCAACGGACAGCTCAGGTTTGACTTTTATTTTGAACAAATAAATTGAAACCCAGTTTAGTTATTGAACATCTCATTAGTGGTTGTGAGATCTGTATCACATTCTGTCACTGATTTATTGAATGACTATGGATGAACAGCTTTTACTTTTATTGCTTTTGTTTACCCATCTTTTTCCCTCTTTCTCATTGTATTTAAGAATATAAAGACGCTTAATGTGTAGTCTGGGTTCTCAAACCTATAAAGGCCCAAGTTATATTCTAGTACTCTAATAATTTAACTTCAGAGAAAAAAACAAATTTAATGAATTCCAATTCCCTCTCATTTGCCCAAGCCACCTGTTTTTGCTTCTGGCTGATCTCTTCTTCAGCAAAAACACTGTTTTTTTACCTGTGATGTGAATTTGGTTAAAAATGGGGTTCCCATGGCAAGAGCTGCTTGAGCGAGTACAGAGGAGGGCCATGAAGATGATCAGAGGTCTGGAGCACCTCTCCTACAGAGACAGGCTGAGAGAGCTGGGCTTGTTCAGCTTGAAGAGAAAAGGCTCCAGGGAGAACTTACAGCAGCTCCTAGTGCCTAAAGGGGCTACAAAAAATCTGGAGGGGGACTTTTTGCAAGGACGGGGAGTAATGGTTTCGAACTGAAAGAAGGTAGATTCAGATTAGATACAAGGAAGTTCTTCCCTGTGACACCAGTGAGGCACTGGCACAGGTTGCTCAGAGAATCTGTGTCTGCCCCATTCCTGGCAGTGTTCAAGGTCAGGCTGGACAGAGTTTGGAGCAACCTGGTCTAGTGGAAGGGGCAGGGGGTTGGAACTAGATGAGGTTTAAGGTCCCTTCCAACCCAAACCATCTTGTGACTCTCTGAAAATTTGGGTATAAAATATAGTCCTCATTTCCTGTCCTAAACTTCTACATAATCTTATAATCAAGTGCTAAACTTAAACTTATGTTAATTTTACATGAGTAATAGATAACATATACAAACAGTGAACAATGCTCAGAAATGTTGCCAACTTTATATTTCCAAAAATGTGATAATGGGATAGAAATTTGTATTTTCGGAGATTTTAACTAAGAAATTTCTCCAGGTGCTGGGAGGTGATATGTTTGGCTCAAAACTATTCTTTTCCTAGATCTTCAAAAAGAATGTTAATAATTAGTGTATTTAGATCTCTTTTTTAATATTAAATTAGCTGAAGTTTGATGGTTTTTATGCACTGATCGATGCTCCTATTGGATATCACACCATGAGGAAAAGTGTTTAATATTGTTGCTCTTTATCAATTACAATCATATGAGCAAAATGGGACCTTCTGCTGACATTTCACCCTCATTCTCAAAGTCAGTGATCTAGAGCTACTTAAGATACTTATGCTAATGGATATCGCTGGCAAAAGAACAAATAAACATAAATTATCTACGATTAAATGGTAACCTAAACTTAGGATAAATTTTTAATGAGAAGAGCAATAATAATTGAGAAATCCCCTTGCCATAAAACCAGGAATATGGAAGTGGGTCTGGATTTAAGCAAAGAGTTAAGATGAATTTATGTACAATTTTATATACTTTGAGAATGAGAAGATTTGGAAGCCTGCAAGATCCTACAGTGGACTGAATTTCTGTAGTACTCTAGAGGGCTATGTATTCAATGAGCTAAAAAAACCCTACTTTTTTATAGCAACAACATAAGAATGAGCATAATTCATATTTAGCCTAAACATGGAAGTTTTTTTTCTCATTTTTTAATTTGAGTGTTTCTAGGATATCCCAAATTTAAAGTTAATGGGAAAAAATCTGTGGTAGCTTGAACTAGTGAAAGTAAACTACACATTCACTAGCAAAAGTAGGATATTACATTCAAATATCCTTTGCCTTGAATAACATAGGGCAAAGCGTATTTTTTTTAATTACACTGTTCCTTTAAAGCTACTTGTCTAGATAAATCTATTGTAAACTTAAATAGCACACATGTACAGTACATATTTGGGCTTATAGTATATAACTTAGGTTTTTGCACTGTGATACTGATTAATGCAAACTGTGCTCAAATGTAACAATACACAAAGTGTGTAAAATTCTGAAGACCAGTTGGTTTCATAGAACACTATTAAATAGTAATATTAGCAATAGTATCTCCCTCAAGATACCCTGTAACTATTTTCCGTACTTGTCATGCATACATTTCAAAAGGATGGAATGCATTCTGTATGTGTAACAGAGCATGATTCACTGCTAAACTTCTGGGCAGCTGCTGTTAGTCTATTTCAATAGAAAAAGATAACACTGTCATTTTTAACTTCTGTAGATTTCACTTGCATGTGAATGGAGATCAAAAAGTTAATTGCTCTAGTAATCACAACTTTGATCAACAGGAAAAAAAATATCTGCCATTTACAATTTTTTTCTTTATTATACACTAAATCAAGTCATCTTGCTATTCTGGAAAGAGTCTTTTATTGCGAAGTTCCAACTGATCAAGTAGGTTTTCTTATAGCTTTCAGATAGTAATAATATTTTAGTATTTACCTTTCATCAATTATTTTTAGTTCTGTAAAGCTGTCATTCTTCTGTGGAACACTAGATTGCAACATGAAGGAGGGAAGATTTTTAAATTAGAAGCATGCTTTGTATTATTAAAAAAAAAGGACAAAAAGAGAGGTTTTTTTCGAAGAGCACTAGAATTTCCTGAGAAATGCTTAAGATCACAATTTCAGAAGTATTAGGGTGAAAAGGAACAAATGAAACATCTAGGCTGAACATTAGGAATGTTTTACTATACTAAGATCTGCCAAATTCTAAATAGTCTCCCAGAGGAAACAGCTGAAGCCCATTTAACAAAAACTGGACAGAACACTTAATAGTATATCAAAGCAAACATGTATATATTGACCATGATGATGAAAATGTGATTGTTCTCATTTTAAATATCTGAGAAAGAAGGAGAAAAAAAAACACTCTTGCAATAAACATCAGATTTTAGTGGATAGATAGAACAGATTGATCTGCGTACCCAGAAATCGATAAGCTTTTCTTCTGAAACTGTGTGCTTCAAAATACTCCTGTGCTTGAAGACAAGCAAGAGAGTTGCAAGTCTCAAAAGAATTAATCTCTGCATAACTGTCATATATTTTGTTTTGAGGGATCATTTCAGTTGTATGGCTTCAAGCATCATTGTAGTGAATATTTTGTAATACTATCTATTCTTCAAAATTTTATCTTTCAATAGAAGTATACACAGTCATTAACTTCATCCAGGCATGATACTATACTCTTTCATTTCTGTTTTGTATGACAGCAATTTACGTTAAAAAGAAAATTCAAAAAATGCTTGAATTAAAATACTACTTAAGTGACACTTGAAAATCAACTTTCTAAATGTAGGTTAATACTGTGATATAGATAGATTCTATTAAAAAGAAAGAACAGAAGGCTAGACTCCCGTGTTCCTTTCAAGGAAGTGCATGTTGTCTCATTGTGTTGTTTTTAATAGAGCATCACGAACTGTATGAAAAATGCACACTAATACAAGGTTGTTAAGGGTTCTATCATGAACCATTTTCTCTGGTAGGATTTTCATTGACCCTGAGGGATGGTTTTATTCTAATTGCACCTAATGAGCTGACTAAAATATCAGTTCTCTCATTTTCACACAAATTGACCCTTGTATAACTAAGATGCTGAAGGTATGAAAAAAAGCATAAGCCAGCTTCAATTTCCACATCATCAGAGGTATCAGAATACAGCTTTCATTTAGGAAAGATCTTTTTAATTATAATTTTACTTTAAAATAGAAGAAAGCAAATTTAATGGATAATTTCTCACAGGCACATTCTCAAATTTGTGTGCAAAGAAGAAAAAAGGAAAAGGAAAGGTGAATGCACATAGAGTGTTTTAATTTTAGATGTATTTATGTTGCTGGATGACATATTACAGCCACTTCAAAGCAAGAGATGTGTTTTTATAAATTCCCCAGTTGAGGGATCCTAACACACAACCAGCCATATCCTCTCTTGATGAAGACTGTTTTTACCCCAGTGAAGCATCTCCAAAGCAGAACAGCTGCAGATATGATTCTTATCAAGAATCCATCTTAAGTCAGTGAGACACCACTATGACTACTAGTTGAGTTACAAACTGAAATGTCTTGTGAAAAATCACACAGAAAATATGCGGTAGCCAAGGACCAAATTCAAGTAATTTAAACTTTATGTCAACATTACTCATGTCAAATTTAAGATTTACTACTTTTTCCCTTTATTTTTTATATAGATCAAGCGAAATCACAATCACTAAAGAACATGCTGATCTCTCTTCCCATGAAATCTCTGTATTGGTATATGAAGTCAGACATGAAAGTATCCTGAAACACAAGTGAATCCACGTTTACTCTGACCAAGGACTTTCTGAGTCTCATGCTCTGCCAGGGAGCAGGGGAAGCCGGGAGGAAGCAGAAACAGGACACCTGACCCAAACTAGCTGAAGACGTGTTACCATGAAGAGTTAGATCACTGCTGGGTCGGGCTGGAAATCGGTGATTGTATTCTTTTCCCTTATTTCTCGTCATTATTTTTGTTGGTGGTCGCAGCAGTGGTTTGTGTTATACCTTAGTTAGTGGACTGTTCTTATCTCGACCTGTGGGAGTTACATTCTTTTGATTCTCCTTCCCATCCCCCCGGGGGGGGGAGGGGTGGAGGGGGAAAGGGGGGTTAGTGAACCAGCAAACTGTGTGGCTGATTTATGGCTGGGCTTAAACCATGACAAAATGACAAAGCCATTCACAGCAGTTTGCAATTTAACATCACTTGTTACAGCTTTGACTTTGATTAGGTATCCTTTACTTTTACTGCTTTTTTTAATTGATTTACTATGGCTTTCCAAAAGCCTGTCTTTATCTGAGTACCACTCAGACTACTTAACTTCACATTACATTTTGTGTTATCAGACATTATAATGTTAAGTATATTACATCTAGCAAAAGCAGGGTTTGCATACGTAAATATCTCTCCCATCTCATCTTCCAGTAAAGAAGAGAAAGAGAATCAGAGAATTTTGTTATTTACATTAAAATACACTGTTTTTTCCAACCAACATAAACAGCTATATATTTTGTCTCAGGTGAGTAATTCTTGTGAGGTCACCAAAGACATTCTTTTATACTTGATTTTGTATGGAGCATGTCTTCCATTGTTCATCTGAAGCAAGCATAAAACCAATTGAAAGTGCAGTTCCTCTGAGAGTGAGATTTATATATCAAAATTACATTTATCTCTGGACTGTAGCATAATTATTCTATTGCTTTAGGACTGCATCTGTAATTGCTAAGTGATTCTGAGGTTTATATTCAACTTTCAAGTCATGAACTCATACTGTATAACAACTTCTGTATTTCCAGGATTTGCTGGATCCCTTTTGAAATTGATTATGTCTAACTTACACTGGTTTACTGCAAAGAAGGGCATGAAATGTCTTACAATTGAACTAAATGCATGGTCTCATCCTCCATGTGCTCATCTTAGCACAGAAACTACTATCTTGACTTTTGACTAAAAAAATACTGCTCAGTAACAACTATTGGCTATCAGCTCTGTGCTTACTAAATCCTTCATCGGCACTGTCTTTAAAATTTCTTAGCTTTCCAAGCCCTTTATTGGTATTTGCAATACTCTCTGGACAATATTATATAGAAAGTGTCCGTTTTTTAAGTTCTAATGGAAATACTGCAATGCAGTTTACTGTATCAAAAACTCAGAGACATCTCTTGGGTATTAGTCTATACAAGTTAATGAGGACCCTGGTCCTGCTGTGATCTGTTGCAAAATTTCCTATGTTCATTTCTCTGCTGAATGTGTAGTTTCTGCTGTTTAATTACGTTTTGTTTTCATTTACTTTTAGTTTAAGCATTCCTGAGATATTCCCAAAATTTGGGTGAGAGAAAAGCAACTAAAAGATTGGGGAAAAAATTAAAAAAATACTACAAATAAGGCAAGGAAAAAACCAAAGCAAACCAAACCCCCAAAACAAAGCCTGGTGTAAATTCACCTCTCACTGCTGTTTACAGAAAATTGAAGATTTTTAATGAGTGTGAGTCAAGCGTTAGAGAAAATGAAAGCATCGATGCATATACATTTGATAGCAAATTAATCAGCTGGAAAAACAGATGCTAATCTGATTGTACATATGAAATGTTTCAGTAGAAAATAAGATTAGAGGTCTCGTTCTGTTTGGAGAAGACTTATCAGCTAAAATGTTTTCACTGGTATAAGCAGTGACAAAATTGTGATCAAACTATCTCTCTTCAACTTATCAGATTTTAGAAAAACTGGTGATATGAAGCTGTGTATCAAGGAAATGATGAAACTTCCAGGTTAAGTATATATAGCAGAGAAAACAAGTATGAATTTATTCCAGAAAGCAAGTCAAATAACACTGGTGATGAATGAAGTACCTATTGGCTTGTGTAGTGACTTGTGCAAGTCACTGAGATCCTCTGGCATGAAAATGCCATATAAAAACTTGCCATGTAACATTCTGCATTTATAATGAAAAGCAGGAAAGTGAAAAAAAAACACTGGGTCCTAATACAGTAATGTATTTAATGTTTTCTTTTGAATAGTATGAATTTGTGGTATGAGATCCATTTCTGATTCAACAGATGACATTTCTTATACTAGAGGCATTCAAATACATTTTCTGCCTCAAACTTAACTCAAGCTTATTCTCGGACAGAGATGGTGGATTTGCAGTTAATACATTTTGATGCATATTTTTCTTTCATGAAAAAATGTCACAGTTCAATTATATGCCCTATGTAGCACATCTAAGACATATATTTCATAGTGTCCATTTATGATGTTTGACCATAGCAGTACTCCTGCAGCAGTGTCACTACACAGCAGATTTGGGCTGAGTCAGGTAGTACCTTTCTGAATAGGAATCACTGCATATTTGGGTACTATTGAGGCAGATAACTTTTGCAAGCATTGAAGCCTGTCTTATTTGAACATTTTTCAAACAGCTTAAGGGACACTTACAGAAAACATCTTATGTGAACTGCAAACTCTGCAGTTCAAGGAAATGCTAAAACATTACCCCCAACTGTCCACTTCAATAACTCAGTAAGACTGAACGCTGACACATACAAAGGGCTGCCATTGAATATCTGGGAACTTGAGTGGTCTCACAAAACTCAACAGCTGGCAGAAGACTCAAGAGGAAAGACTGACCTTGGTCTCTCTGATTATATTAACTGAAATACAAAAATCACAAAATATCATCCCTTCCTTCAAAGAACTTACCAAATTAATGAAACTGTGGTTGTTTTCATGCATTCTACAGTTTCTTTACAGCTATTTAATTTTTTTTTTCTTTCAAATCCTTTCAAATTCAAGCAGACATCCCTCCCATGCAGAATGTGCTAATTAAAAATCAAGCTGTCTAAAATACCTCATATAGCTCAAAATTTCAGAACACCCTATGTCTGAAGAAGTGTACTCATTAGAGCTGAATGCTCTATTGATCCCTGTGCAGAAGGCACAGAAAAAATTAAATGTCAGTTACTTAGAAACTGGAATTGATCAACATCATATATAATTACACTTTGAAAATGAAAATAGGAAGAAAGTGCACTTTTGACATTAGGTTTTGGCCTGCAAATTTTCTCTGAAGTTGTTTTTATATGGCACAGAGAAGAACAGACATTCAAGATTAGACGTCCTGTTAGGTCAACAGTATCTCAAAAAAATTATGGGCCTCCACAGGTCTCCACAGAACCACTGGACTTCATTTGGTTTGGATATCCCGTTAGCTAGTTTCATTTTATGCCTCTTGTTTTTTGCATCTAAAAGGAAATAAGAGTTGATTAATGTCATGGGTTCAGCAGTAGCAGTCATTTTTCTCCTTCTCGGTAGCTGATGCAGCACTGTGTTTTTGAATTGTGGCCTGAGAAGAGCACTGATAACACCAATGTTTTTAGTTACGGCTTAGTGATGTTTGGTCTGGCCAAGGACTTTCTGAGCCTCATGCT
>JANRGW010027417.1:0-14369 GCA_024733675.1 Psilopsiagon aymara | reverse complement strand
TGGTTTAGTGTGAGGTGTCCCTGCCCATGGCAGGGGGGTTGGAACTAGGTGATCTTAAGGTCCTTTCCAACCCTAACCATTCTATGGTTCTGTGATTACTGAAGAAGCAGCACATTAGGGTCAGCAGTTAAATGGCTTGCTTTGTCTAATATAGGCAAATGGGGTGCTTAAATTAAATTGGTCATCTGTAAAACCACTTTTTTAAAGGATTGGAAAATATTCTAGGAAGAAACATCTTTGAGATCAATTTAAAAGTCCAGGGATCCAGGATTTGCATATAATCAATTAGGGCAACATTTCTGACTGCAAGAGACACTGTGCTGTATATTAAGCACAAGGCATTTTCCTTGATGTAAATGCCACTAAGAAAAATAGTTGCATTCATTTCACGAGCAGTGAAAATTAGAAATAAGTTTGGAAGACACCAGAGGGGATGAGGTGCCAATGTCTTAAACTGAGAGACTCAGACCTGTCTGAGTTTGCATTGGCAAGTAGTAATATGCAAGTTGTAGCAGTAAATCTGCAGAGTAATACAGTCAGTGCTTGATGCCAAACATCTATATTACAAATGGATGAAAGTTTTACCTAATACTACTTCTAGTCTGGTCCTGTTATTTGTATACCCATAAGTGACAGGATCATGTGAAAAATGCGTCCTGAAGCATGTACCTATTCAGACTTGGGTTGATCTACAGTTTAATCTGTTCAGTTCAAGGCTTTGTCATGAGGAGAAACCAGGAGTCGTAAGTGAGGTTAGTAGGAGATTTCCTTCAGAACTGCTTAATCTTAATTAAAGCATGTTTGGTGTATTTAGAAAAGCAAAAATAGGTTGATGTCTTTATAAGTTACTACTTGTGGAAGGGTCACTTAAAAGAAAAATTTCTATTGTATAATTCAAAAAAGTAATACACACAGTAACTTGATAGGTTTAATATAGAAAAAATTAGATAGGTCCAAGATAGAAACCACACGCCAGTGTCACCTATGAGTACAAATTATAAACACATTAGTTTTTAACAACTTCTGCCGTGGATTCTATACTACTTTAAATGTTTTTAGCAGGGTTTTTAAAGATAGGAGTCTGGTTTTGTGACTGAAGACTTATCTCCATAAACACAGAGGTGAACAGAGGAACAATGAGAGGTAGGACAATCCTAATAACCATGGCTGTCCCAAGAGGGTGACCAGTGGACCCAGTGGACAAGGCAGCTGTTGCCATCTGTGTTTAAAACAGTTTTTCCTATTTGTTGACCTATCTATGTTTATGTATGTACATATATGTGTTGTATACATGTTTGTATGTGTGGCATTTGGGAATAAAAGCTCACCTTCAGTGATGGCTGGACCTGGGAATATGAGCCCTCATATCTATAGGCTGCCAGGTTCAGTAGCCCCTGGCAGTATATGGCAATTAAAAAAAAAAAAAAGGATACAAGGCTAAATTTAAAAAATTGTAGTGTTGCCTTTAACCCATTATTTAGGGATATATGAAGAGAGTGATCTTATTAATATCTTCAGTTCAGGCTTGATGCCACAGAGATCGGTTAAAAAAATACCAAGAACTAACTGGTCAGAAATGAACATGGGAATTGAGAAACATAGCTTAGAGTTTCCAGAGGAGCTCAGGGTTTCCTTACTTCCTTCCTTATTTCCTTCCTTCTTTTTTTCCTTCATTCCTTGTTTCACATCATGCAGGTTCAAGGATCATCTCTACTGAAAGTACTTTGCTGAAATTATTCCAACTTTCTGTTACATAAACTAGTCATATCCCATAACACACAATGTATTTGCAGTACCAATATTTATACAAAATTATGAATTTGGCGGCAGTTTGGGTGGGCAGGTGAGCGGGATGGTGAGCATTCGCTTTATGACCAGGGTCCGGCCTGGCTGCCCTGGCAGTGGCCAGCGCAGGCACCCAGACAGAGTCGATGAGAGGGGAGGATGCAGGGCAGATGCTGTCCTGCAGGGGGCTGATGAAGAAACACACTCGTACCAGAAACAGCCGGCTGATGCCCTGGTAAAGAAGATCACTGTTGGTGCTGCCAGGAAAAAGCGGCGGGTCATAGTAGTAGGGGTCTCTACTCTGAAAGGAACAGAGGCACCCGTCTGTCTGCCTGACCCAGTCTCAAGGAAGGTGTGTTGCCTGCCAGGGGATCAGGGAGATTGCAGAGACGCCACCTGCCCTAGTAAGTCCCACTGACTATTACGCACTTCTAGTGATACATGTGGGTGCTACTGGTACAGATAGCAGAAGTACAGAGAACATAAAGAAGGACTACAGAGCTCTTGGAGAGGTGGTTAGAAGCTCTAGAGCTCATATTATCTTTTTCTCAGTTCTCCAGGATACAGGGGAAGGCCTTAAAAAGGCGAGGAGGATTGGCCAGGTTAATAAATGGTTAGAAGAGTGGTGCTATAGTTGCGGGTTTGGGTACCTTGAACATGGGACTCAATTCAGTAGGCCGGGTCTACTGGGGGCTGGTGGAGCTGGTCTGACAAAGAAAGGGAAGAGTGGATTTGGTAGGAGGCTTGCCAGACTGGTCAAGGATGCTTTAAACTAGATGAGTTAGGGGAGGTGGACTTCATTCCATCCCAACACACGCAGTCACATGCCAGCACCTATGATAACGGTTCAGAGCAATGTAGAGATATTTCAGCTACTACAGCCAATGAGCTGGCTTCAATTGAAGGTCTGCTCAGATGCCTCTATACAAATGCCCATAACATGGGGAGCAAGCAAGAGGAATTCGAGATGTGTGCACATCTACTGGGGTATGATATAATGGGTATCACCGAAACATGGTGAGATGCCTCCTATGACTGGAGTGTTGGAATGGAAGGCCACAGGAACCTTAGGAAAGATAGGCCCGGCAGGCAGGGAGAGGGAGTTGCTATTTATGTTAAAGATAGGCTGGAGAGTATGGAACTCTTCCTGGGGACAAGTGAGCAGTCATCAGAGAGTTTGTGGGTCAGGTTTAAAGGGAGAACAGCAATGGGAGACATTACTGTGGGGATCTGTTACAGACCGCCCAACCAAGAGGACTCGGTGGACGAAGCACTCTACAGAGAGATAGGAACGACCTCACGCTTGCAGGCCCTTGTTCTCATGGAGGACTTCAACCACCCTGATATCTGTTGGAGAGATGGAGCAAGCAATCCAGAAGGTTCCTCGAATGTGTGGAAGACAGCTTCCTTCTGTGGAGGGCAGCTTCCTTCTGCAAGTAATAGAGAAGCCAACAAGGAGAGGTGACATGCTTAACATCATCCTCACCAACAGGGAAGGGCTGGTTGGAAATGTGACGCTCCAGGGCAGCCTTGATGGCAGCGATCATGAGATGGTCAAATTTGAGATCCTCAGGACAGTGAGAAGAACGTGCAGCAAGCTCACTGCCCTGGACTTCAAGAGCAGACTTTGGCCTCTTCAGGAACCTGCTTAGTAAGGTGCCATGGAATGTAGACCTAGAGGGCAGGGGGCCCAAGACTCTTGGTTGATATTCAAGAATCACCTGCTGCATACTCAGGAGCGATACATAACAAGTAGAAGGAAGTGCTGCAGGAGGGCCAGGAGACCTCCTTGGATGGATAAGGAGCTGCTGAGGAAACTTTGAAAGAAAAAAGAGGCTTAAAAAAGGTAGAAGCAAGGACAGGCTGCCTGGGGAGAATACAGGGATGTGTCCAGGATGATAGGGGCCAGGTTAGGAAGGCTAAGGCCCACTTAGAATTAAACTTGGCTAGGGATGTTAAGGATAACAGGAAGGGATTCTATAGGTACATTGCAAAAAAAAAAACAGACTAGGGAGAACGTGGGCCCCCTCCGGATGCTATCGGGAGAACTGGCTACCCTGGATTTGGAGAAGGCTGAGGTTCTTCATGACCTCTTTGCCTCAGTCTTCACTGGCAAATGCTCTGACCACACCACCCAAGTCTTAGAAGGCAGACGCAGGCACTGTGAGAATGAGGACCCTGGGCCCACTGTAGGAGAGGATCTGGTTTGAGACCATCTTAGGAACCTGAATGCATAGAAGCCCATGGGACCTGATGATATCCATCTGTGTGTCCTGAAGGAGCTGGTGAATGAAGTTGCTAAGCCACTGTCCATCATATTTCTAAAACCATTGCAGTCAGGTGATGTTCCCAATGACTGAAAACAGGGAAATAGAGCCCCCATTTTCAAGAAGGGGAAAATGGATGAGCCAGGGAACTACAGACCAGTCAGCCTCATCTCTGTGCCTGGCAAAATCTTGGAGCAGATTCTCCTGGAAGGCATGCTAAGGCACATGAAAAACAGCACAGTGCTTGGTGAGAGCCAGCATGGCTTCACTAGGGGAAATCCTGCCTGACCAATCTGGTGGCCTTCTCTGATGGGGCTACGGAACTGACGGACAGGGGTAGAGCAGCTGATGCCACCTAAGTTGGAGAGACATCAATTTGATAGGTGGACCACTTGGTGGGTAAAGAACTGGCTGGATGGCTGCATGCAAAGAGTTGTGCTCAATGGCTCAAAGTCCAGCTGGAGGCCAGTAACAAGCAGTGTCCCTCAGGGATCAGTGTTGGGATTTGTCTTGTTCAACATCTTTGTTGGTGGCATGGACAGTGGCATTGAGTGTGGTCCTAGCAAGTTTGCTGATGACACTATGCTTTGTGGTTTGGTCGATACGTTGGAAGGAAGGAATGCCATTCAGAGGGACCTTGACAATCTTGTGAGGTGGGCTGAGGCCAACCTGATGAAGTTTAACCATGCCAAGTGCAAGGTTCTACACCTGGGTAGGAGGAATCCCAGGCACAGCTACAGGTTGGGCAGAGAAGAGATTCAGAGCAGCCCTGTGGAGAAGGACTTGGAGGTGTTGGTTGATGAAAAGATGAACATGAGCCAGCAGTGTGCACTTGCAGCCCAGAAAGCCAACCGTATCCTGGGCTACATCAAAAGGAGTGTGGCCAGGAGGTCAAAAGAGCTGGTCCTGCCCTTCTACTCTGTTCTTGTGGGACCTCTCTTGGAGTATTGTGCACAGTTCTGGTGTCCTCAACATTAAAAGGACATGGAACTGTTGGAACAAGTCCAGAGGAGAGCCATGAGGATGATCAGGGCACTGGAGCACCTCCTGTAAGAAGATAGGCTGAGAAACGTGGGGCTGTTCAGCCTGGAGAAGAGAAGGCTGCGTGGAGACCTCATAGCAGCCTTCCAGTGTCTCAAGGGGTGTGTAGGGATGCTGGGGAGGGACTCTTCATTAGGGACTGTAGTGAGAGGACAAGGAGTAATGGGTTCAAACTTAAACAGGGGATGTTTGGATTGGACATAAGGAAGAAATTCTTTACTGTAAGGGTGTTGAGGCACTGGAATGGGGTGCCCAGGGAAGCTGTGAATGCTCTATCGCTGGCGGTGTTCAAGGCCAGGTTGAACGGAGCCTTGGGTGGCATGTTTTAGTTCCAACCCCCCCATGGCAGGGGTGTTGGAACTAGATGATCTTAAAGTCCTTTCCCGCCTTAAATATTATATGATTCTGTGATTATCATATTTCCTTTGCCATTTTGTAGTTTATTTTCTGAATCTGATAAATTGATAGAGCACCTAAGTTTGTTTTTACATACACTACTATGGAGTAAAAAAAGAGTGAGCAACAGACAGGACATAGCCCGAGCAGGCAAAACCAGATAAATGCAATTAAGAAAATTTTATCTAGCATACAAAATCCTGTCTCCAAACTTGAGTGAAGTATATTAGGAAGCCAAACTTGGCAGCAAAGAAGAGCTCTGTACCCTGGCCTAACTAAACATGACAAATAATAGACTAGTTTCCTCTGATTAGTGGTGTTCATTTAAATTCAAGAGAATACTGAGGAACTCACAGATCTCTATCTTACTCTGTTTTCTTCTGACTTCTGTAGTCATTTATGTGACTCTTTTTCAATGTGAATAGAAAGCTGCTGTGGGTTGGAATTTTACTGAATGTAATGTAGAGTGATTGTTTGTCAGGGTTGTTGTTGTTATGGTGTTATGTCTCAGTTATTACTGCCATGAGGTTCATTTCCACGTTCTTTTGAGTCCTTGAAATTCTCCTCAAGAGAAAAAAAGTGGGCCATTATCACAGCTTCTGTTATCGCATCTGGCACTATTACTACTGAAGAATTTCTACCAAGTGTCATCTGAAAATAGCTGAAAAAAAGAAAGTTGTTCCAGTGGCTGTGGGTGATTTTTTTTGCATGATAGTATGACGAGCCTATGCCCACAGTCCAGCAGCTGCACACAGTTCACTGAAACAGTACGTGCAACTTTGTCCTACCCTGGCAGACTTCTTCCTGTTTGCATCACAGAAATGGCTGCGAAATAAAATCTAGAGAATATGCCTTAAGAACAGCATCATCTCTTTTATACTATCTTCTTTCCTCGTGGACTTTCTCTGCCACACCCTACGCAGACATGAGAAGAATACATCGGTATGGCTGTGGGAAGGAAATCTGTCATTTCAGTGCACCAGATTTTCTCAGCATTAGTTGTATGCTGAACAGAAGCTGTAAATCTACTTCTTGAGGTGCTGGATGCACAAGGCTTGCACTGAAGTTCCATCTTGTACACACTTTAAGCCCACAGCATCTGTGAAATTTGCACCTCTACATTACTGCTCCTGAAGACTGTGTTATTACATATACACAGTGAATCCGTCATTTTTTAGGGAAAAATATGTAATATCCAGCTCTTTATGAGGCTAACACAAGATATACAAAAGCAAAGACTCTGGTGGTTGAAATGAGTAAAGTTCAAAAAAATAGATGTATTATCAAAGGAACCAGAAAATGGTCATTTTGTTGGACTGAAGTTTTCTTACATTTGGGACACCTAGCAAGGTAAAAGTTTAATAAAAAAGAATTGCCTTCTTATCAGTGATGTTCTATTACAGCAATTTTTACTCTTTTTCTTTTTTTTTTTTTTTTTTTTAATCAATATGTTCCAAGACACTGGAACTCACTCCATATTATGACCAAAGTTTGAATTGTATGTGTGCTAAAGTTTCTGTAATGTAAGAGAGAACTTAGCTTTGACTGTGAACCCTGTAAAGGTTTCCTAGTCAAAACGTATCCTGGATTATTATAGATGTTGTTCACATTTCCTGTGCCTGGAATTTCTTCTGTTATTTTGTCCACCATATGCTGAATGCAATCCTGCATTTGGTTTTGCTGAAGGGGTTGCTCAGGTAGTAAGGAGACACCTTGCTCTGACTGTTTCACTGTGCCATAAAGAGGGAGAGTGGAAATATTACATTCCAATAGGAAAACCCGGGGAAAGAGAAGGTGAGAGTGCTTATGCAGTGCAGACAGAAAAATAGAGCAAGCAGGGAACATGGAGCACAAGAAGACACTGGGAAATGCTTATGATGAAAAGATTTGATAACCAGATAAAATAAAGACAAATCTGTTTAAAGAAAAATATTTTACTTAAATCCTATTAATTCCTAACAGGCAATCTTTGTGGTGACTTAAAGGGAGCAAGGAGAGGAAGGTACCTTAGGGAATGCAGCTGGCAGGAAACTATGAAGTTCTTTTTAAGACCAGATGTATTTTCTCACCCAGGAAACCTGTTTTGGGTTTGGTTTGGTTGTTTTTTTTTTTTTTTTTTTTTTTTTTTTTTTCCCTTTTTTAAAATTATCTTTAATAAAACTTAGCTTTGCTGTCAAAAATTGGTTTTATCATTTTTGCTCTTTCCTATTTAAGGAAAAGATGCAGGTTAACCTCTCTCCACTGTAGAGTTTTGACACAACCACAGAAAGAAAAGTCTAATGCAATGGGAGAGCTCATGCCAGAGTTCAGCACAGTTCCACAAGCACAAGAGAGATTTATTTGACTTTCTGTAAACCATTTGCCCATTTACTTTTCCCAAGAGTCATAGTTTACAGACTTTATCCTGTGTGTTTGTGCCAGTGGAAAGTAAAGCTGAGCAGAAGTTAGGTTGAAGGAGGTGATCCTGCGCCTCTACTCTGCTCTTGTGGGACATCACTTGTAGTACTGTGTACAGTTCTGGTGCTCTCAACACAAAAAGGACTTGGAGCTGTTGGAGCAAGTCCAGAGGAGTGTCACAAGGATGATCAGGAAGCTGGGGCACCTCCCGTATGAAGGATGAGAAAGTTTGGGCTGTTCAGCCTGGAGAAGAGAAGGCTGCGTGGAGACCTCAGAGCAGCCACCCAGTATCGGAAGGGTGCCTATAAGGATGCTGGGGAGGGACTCTTCATTAGGGACTGCAGTGGTAGGACAGGGAGTAACGGGTTAAAACTTAAACAGGGGAAGTTTAGATTGGATATGAGGAAGAAATTCTTTACTGTGAGGGTGGTGAGGCACTGGAATGGGGTGCCCAGGGAAGTTGTGAATGCTTCATCGCTGGTGTTGTTCAAGGCCGGGCTGGACAGAGCTTTGGGTGGCATGGTTTATTGAGAAATGTCTGCCCATGGCAGGGGGGTTGGAACTAGATTATCTTAAAGTCCTTTCCAACACAAACTATTCTATGATTCTATGCTCCTTGTGATGAAGCCCAGGATATGATTGGCTTTCT
Source organism: Psilopsiagon aymara (assembly GCA_024733675.1). Classification (NCBI taxonomy): domain Eukaryota; kingdom Metazoa; phylum Chordata; class Aves; order Psittaciformes; family Psittacidae; genus Psilopsiagon; species Psilopsiagon aymara. The sequence goes on along the minus strand of JANRGW010027417.1, from coordinate 5,834 downwards.
GGGCTTCAAGCTTTCACTGAAGCTGGATCATCTTCAATTTCTCATCAACCAACACCTCCAAGATTTTCTCCGCAAGGCTGCTCTGAATCTCTCCTCCATTCAACCTGTAGCTATGCCTGGAATTGCCCCAACCCAGGTGTAGGACCTTGCACTTGGTTTTGTTGAACTTCATGAGGTTGGTATTGGCCCTTCACTCACAAGTGTCAAGGTCCCTCTGGATGGCATCCCTTCCCTGCAGCATATCAACTGAATCACGCAACTTGGTGTCATCAGCAATCTTGCTGAGGGTGCACTCAATCCCACTGTCCATGTCACTGACAAAGCTGTTGAACAGAATTGATCTCAAACCTTATCCATGAGGGACACCGCTTGTTACTAGTCTCCAGTTGGAAGACTGCCTTCAGTAATTAGTTTGTAAAATGACTCGGTGAGCCATTAGGAAATGGTGGGATGTTTTTTTATTTCAGTATGATATTTTATTCTCATATGAGTGGCTTTAACTCTGCCATGGGAACTCTGCATAGCTGGCTCTCATTCTCCCCTTTGCAACTGCAGCTCAATATTTCTGGTATGTTTATCATGCCAGAACTAGAAATACCATTTTGGTATATTATGTAGGAAGAGATCCTGTCAGAAGAGATTTGTTTTCTAGCATGAGCAACAATATTAATATTGAACTGAAATAATAACTTAGTTCTGAATAACATTGCCAGGTTTCCACGCCTTTCATAATGCGCTGGAGACTAAGGGTTTGTTCCATTTTATTTTAAACTGTTTTGGGTTGCTATAATTGAAATCACCTCTTAATTAGCAAAATAGTTGTGGCTTCTGTGATCATATTAGTAAACATAGGCAGACAAAACCAACTTTTCCCTCAGGAGAACTTTCAAAATATTACCAAAAATATCACTATAGCTACCAGCTGCATAAATGTTTTTAGATATCAAATTAAAGATCTCACAAATCAATTGCTTATGATGGTCTTGCATCACCTTTGGGAAAAGAATTTTAAGGAACTTGTGCTCACTTTCGTGTTAAAAAAGTAAAGTGTATAAAAGGTATCACAAAATTAAAGCTTTGGCCATATCCACATTTTCCCCAAATTATTTTCTGCATTTATACCTGTATGCAGTCAGCAGAAATAGTAAGAAATCAGCAAACAAACAAGTCCCTTCAGGAGTCGTATAATAGGTGTATAATCATGTACTAGAAAGGCTTGATCTGCCACAGCTGGTAGTTTAATTTGTGGTTAACTGATGCTGATTTTTAAGGTCGCTAGTATTATAGAAGGAAAGATTCCCTCTTCGGAAAACAGAACAAATAAATTATAAAATAATTGCTAAAGCAAACCATATGTCACATTCTCTTTTGCTTCTTTTTCATATTTTTCCCATATGAAAGATCCATCTTCTGAAGCATAACCTTTTCTTCTGACCTTTAGGAAATTAAATAAAAATGGGAATTTTTCCTTTTCCCCATTTGGAGGATGAAAAATGTGCCTCTAATACAAAATAAAGTAGATTAAATTCCTCCTTAATAAGTTATGAAAACCTCCAGGATGTTTCTAACAAAATCTCTTAAATGCTTTTCCCACCACTTGGGAACATGTGCAATTAAACAATACTATAATTAATTAATTGATATTTCTTAATGAACTACTGGTTCAATCTATGATTAACCTGCATATCAGCATTTTTGTCTTAACTACAGACAGTTCTTTCTGACATAATTTCAAGACACAGAAATTTTGCTAATAGCATAGCAATAAATTAAACTGCATTTTAAAAATTTTATCTGACTCCTGTGATCTACCTCCTATCAGAGCCATGACCAGTGCTGCCCTTCCTTTCAGACTTGTTCTCCAGGGTGCATCTGCCTTCCACCAGCAAATCATTTGCAGCCTTCACAAGGTGTTCATGTTTCATGTCCTTGTTTTAAATCCTAGGACTGATGAACACCATACTCATCAATGAGCTTGATTATCCTTATATGGATTCCCTTTTACTAGGAGCTGAATCATTTTCAAAGCTGTTTTTCAAAGACGTCTGCAAAAGCATTTTTGTCATCGTTATGTTTGGCCAATACCCATGTGTGCTGCTTGTTGTGACAGAGAGAAAATAATGCACCTAATTAAGAAAAGAGGAACCCATCAAGTTCATCGAGAAAAAATTATTGAGAAAAAGTATTAGTGGGAAATACCCTTAACATGATAAAATATGGGTCCACTGCTTTACTGAAGGTAAGATGATCAAATTTGAAGCTTATATATTTTCACATAAGAATATCCATTATCCCATATCCAATGTGACCCACATGGCAATTGCTCGCCTTTCATAGAAACCCTTTCTGACGGCATGTTTTGCATCCAAGCCTATGCAGGAGCACGCAGGTACATGCTCCCATGGGAACAGTTGTCTTTGGTGGGACTGACTGTGCAGAGTTCACCACACGCTCTCATCATTGCTCTTCTGTTTCTCATTAAAGCAAGCCCACCAACCACATCGCCATAACATCATTTACAGATGTTCCATGATAACCAAAATGAAGATGCCGCAATTCCATTTTCTGCAGTTTGTGTAGAGCTTGAAATTATTGGAAATTTTGGCTTGCAAAATCTTCCCAATGACCTGAAGCATCCTGGTCTCTTCCTTGTTTGTGCAGAGCTGCAGTCAGTAGGTGGGAAGGGGTAGAGAGATGCGCCCAGGACAGGTAAGGGGGAGGGAGTGGAGGCTGTAAAAATGAAGGGAAAAGAGGGGTGACCATGAGGGATGAGGGAAGAGGAAGGGTGGCCAGGAGGGGTAAGGGGAGAGGTGATGTGGCCATGAGGGAAGATGATAAGTGAAGAAGAGGGGTGGCAATGCAGACATGAAAGGAGATGGTGAGCAGAGAAGAGGATCGGCCATGAGGGAAGATTTTGAGGGAAGATCAGTTTGCCTTCAGTGGCATTGGTTTAGTGGTGGGCTTTGCAGTGCTGGGGAATGATTGGACTTAATGATCTTAAAGGTTTTTTCCAACTTGGTTGATTCTATGATTCTATGAAATAGGCTAGATTATGCCTCACTCTATCTCTGAAGATCCTCCAGAAGTCAGGAATTGCGACAGGCATGTGCTGTTGTATGCAAGAATGAAATTTCTCTTCTGTTGAATGATACCTAAAACTCACTGCCAAGTTTTCTACCAGCATTAAATTATATGGGTTTGTGCTTTGAATTCTACAGGATTTAGAAACAGCATTTATTGTGTGGCTTCACTGTCCCTTGACTTTCACTACAAAAAAATCTGCAATGTGCAGAGAAGTGATTACTTACAGACATAGCAATAAGAAATAATCCTTCATCTACACAGAGGGCTTCCTAAAAAGGATCAAGTGAAAACAAAACACAATTGTGCTGCTGCCTAGGGAATTATCTAATGTACCATGTGTGAAAATAGCTCTTCTCAGAATGGAGAAATGCAAGAAACAGAGAGGTTGCAGTATCACATAAACGTCAGCTTGTACCTAGTGAAAGGCGGCTTGAGCATATGCTGATATTCAGAGTGGGATGGATACAGTTCATTCACATCCACCCTAAAAATATCATGCAGCATATTGCCAAGGAAGTAGTAGGAGAAGAGCAGGCACAAACAATATTCATATCCCTGTGCTGGAAAATGTATTAGGAAGCTGGGAACTGAGAGGTGGTGATAAAAGCGGTGTTGTCACCTTTATCTGCTCTTGAGTAGATGAGCTTGCTGGTGGGTCATTGTCTTTCACGCTTGTCTCCTCCCCTTCCTACTGAGAGTGAAAGGTATTACTGCAATTGTTTATTACCAAGTGATACCCTTAAGGGGGATCACTTGTAGAGCAGGTTATATCGATGATATTTGCTCTGTGTGTCCTTAGAAGATAAGTAACATGCTGACACAAACCTTAGGAACATGGCAACATCAACCTTAGCTTGTCATGTAAATCTCAAAAATACAGTATCAAGGGAGCAGAAATTTTATGCCAGCAGCTTTGTAACAGGTGCTGTTAGCTATGTTTTGTACGAGTGTGCCTCATGAACAGGAAATTACTGATTCCGGTAAAAGACTCTTAGAAGATTTTTATTCTTTTTGTTGTCAGATAAGGTTCATGCTTTTGCATATAACAATGCCTGAGCTGTTGCTTTCACTCCCCAGGGACTCCTATATACAAGCTTCATAATATGATCTTATACACATTTTCTGTGTGAAATTATATGGGGAAGCATTACAGCATGAGGAAATACAATGTCATCCATACACTTTTGACTATTATCACTCTCTTTTGTTTAAATCTAGATACAGAATCTCTCAAAAAGACAAATATTTTCCAAAACAAACCGTCTGATATCCAGCCTGCAAAGAGTGGGAGAAGAATTAATGGAGCTATTTAGGACTGTAACTGCATGTCTTTTGAAGCATGCATTTTGCTAAAATAATTTAACACTTCTTTAGGTTGCAGGGGATCTAGAGATACTTATTGTCTAATTCTCTATATCTGTGCCTGAGGAAAACATCAGACTTTATATTCAGGTGAGAGCCTCCAACTGAAATCCATGTGTTTGTTACATCCAGTTTTCAGGAATATGACACGGTTGTGACGCCTGGGAGTACAACTGAAAGAGCAGTCACTTCCACACAGTGAAAAGAAATCTGTTACACAACAAGAGACAGCATCCACAGATCAGATTAACTGTGAATACCTTCATGGTGACTGAGTTACTTGATTTAGATACATTTCTATAATTCTCTTTCCAAAACAAGAGTGTAAAACAGCATCAAACATCTGCATTTGCCATTTTCCTCTTTCCCTTTTCCAAGACATGGGTGTTGTGCGTGGCATGGCCTATTTGAAGTGGCAAACATAGGCCAGCCCTTCTTACTTTCATCAGCTGTGAGGAGTTTCTCTGTCTTTTTTTGGTCCAGGTTTCCTCAACTGGCCATAAGACTCATGCACCAGAGAAACTGCCACGAGCTACTAACATTTACTATAGATGCTTTCAATACCTGGAGTAGGTTGTTTGACTTGGCTTTCTATTTCAGCCCTCAGTCTCACTTCTGTATGAATAGCTTAGTGGGCAAGAGACAGATATGTTAAACAGAATCCTTTTAATAGGAAAAAAAAAAAAAAAATTAAGTTCCAAATTGTGTTGCTTTGGCAGCTCCAATAGAGAGAAAACAACTGCTTTGTGGTGATAATGTGGGAAAAGCTTCATCGTCTGGTATTTCTCATTCCTTGGCTGCATATAAATTATGTAAGAGTCTGCATCCATCTCAGCCTACTGCACCCCACTTAGCAGCCTGCATGACTCTGCAGTTAATTCTTGCAGCTACTGTAATTCCCTCTTGAAATTATTTGGCAGCTCACCCTGCTGAAAAGGGCATATCTGAAAATTGCCTTTTCTGCAGTTTCACAATGTCTGCGATTATCCAATTTAAGCAGGAGGATCACACTCAAAGGAATTGAATTTCCATACCTGACTAATAGCTCCTGTCTGCAGTTCCATTTCTACTGGGTTTTTTACAGAGCAGCAAATACTGGGTACAAAATACTGAAAAGATCTAACTGACGAATAATTAAACTAAAATCAACGAGTGCTGAGTGAAAGCTGGACGTCAACATTCACACTAAATCTCTTAAAGAAAAGGTTAAACTAAAGAGCATTTGTTCCCAGGAGATTTCTCACACGTTTTACTATCTTCTTAAGAAGAGATTTGACTTGTGGAGATCTGATTTTGTGGCTAAAACTAATGCCAAAATGTCGTGGTTTAAGCCCAGCTGGTAACAGTACCATGCACCCGTTTGCTCACTCCCCCCCCCCCCCCCCCCC